>JADBJO010001965.1:215000-217500 GCA_016801955.1 Conus betulinus | reverse complement strand
CGCCGTGACTCTCTCATTCAATTCAGTCACTGATATCAAAATGTAAATTAACCACACATTTATTTAAACACATAAGTATGCACACAACAAAATTGTTTAAATCATAGCCTAAAGCTAGTCCTTCACATTGACTAAAGCGAGTCCTTTCTTTTTTGTGCTTATGTCTGTGGGCTACAAAAAATGTAGTTCCGGCCTGTCTAGCCAGCACACTTCAGTTCCTATCGTCGTGTGATGATCACGGAAGATTCCTGGTCAG
The DNA here is from genome assembly GCA_016801955.1 of Conus betulinus. Taxonomy (NCBI): domain Eukaryota; kingdom Metazoa; phylum Mollusca; class Gastropoda; order Neogastropoda; family Conidae; genus Conus; species Conus betulinus. The sequence continues at coordinate 217,244 of JADBJO010001965.1, read as the reverse complement.
TCGACGTTGTCGTGACCCTTGATCATCGGTTCTGTAGACGTTGCTCGTTGATGATGTGCTTTGCTTTGCTTCTCCTGGTCCACGTATTCAACCTCAAGCTTGTGACTGGGCCCTCAGGATTTGACCCTATCTACAACATAAATATATGCCCGCCCTTCCCTAATACTAGGAAATACAAGTTCTGTTTTCTAATACATTTCTACAAATACGATTGCTCTTGTTTACCCAGATGCATTCACACAGATCTCATTCGTCTATGTACATCTTCCACATATCCTTATCATTTTCCCATGCACAAGCCACACTTGAGATGAATGCATTCTCAACATTATTACTTCAACCAACTATGCACACACTCTCACATGCGCAGTTAATACATGGTCATCTCTTCGCAGCCAAGCCAGCATCAGTAACATCGGAGGTGCACTTCGACTCACGCACCAACACATTTCTATTGTTTTACATAGATACAGACACACCAATCACACCTGGCGAACAGAAAACAAAAAATACAGCGTACAAAACGGAACAAGCGCCACACAGAACTTCTGCACACAGCTTCTACAACTACCGTGATTAGATCTTGATTATAACCAAATGTTACTTACAGCAGTCCCAGTAACAGGAGTTTCCATTCCTCTCTACGTGAATTCAATGAGCACACCTAACTGCTGCTGTTTATGTCAGCAAATAAATCAATCAATAAGTGAATGGATGATTTTTTTTTTTTTCAATCTCGCTTACTTATTCGGGGTTTCGCAGCGACTGGGAAAATAACGTCTCGGTGCTTGACGTCAACACCGTGCCGTTCTCAGCTGGGTGAACTAGTAGGCCTTTCGTTTGCTCTCCGAAGGGGCTCTTCGGGTCTTGATCCTCTGTCAGCAGGATGGATCCTCCTGGCCGTTCCTGGCTGTGGTGAAGTCCTGGCGTGGGTAGAGGTGGTGGTCGGTAGGACTGGACAGATGGCCAATCCCGCCTCGGTGTTTGTGTTCTCGAGGATGTTGCCGCACCACACTTCTGTTTGCTCCTGGATGGACTCCACCAGAGAGTACTAGCTTCCAGGAGGTCGTGTGCTGACAGGGAGACTCCGGCAGGATCTGTAGCCTTATCACTCTGGAGAGCCTAGAATTGCGCTGCTACTACGGCCATGTAAAATCTCCTTCTCCCCGTTTTCCCCGAGTGTCCTAGCAGCTCCCTACACTTGTGCCCATAGCGACCAATCAGGGTGTTGAAGAGGACTGGCTGAGCCCGGCCTCCCCAATCACAGCTCTTGGAACACTCTGATGCATATTACAGTTCTGAGTGAAGCCTTTACGCAACCTGTTACGTACTTCATTCAGAACTGTGTTCCTAAACAATGCAGCACAAAGTATGGGTTTGTCTCACAGACAGAATGGGGCTTGGTGTCTGACAGATCAATCAACGCTCCAATCGTAGTAAATTTCAGTGCATAGTTTCCAGCTGTGTGGCCTGTCTAAATCCGGCAGTTGTTATGTTTGATCACATGACCAAGTGTCATTCTTTTCCCATGTACATCATACAACGCCACGTGAATCAATTACGAACGTTTAGGCTGAAGGGAATTCACTTTTCAACGCATGTGATTCTAGTATACGTCGGTAGTGAATGTTCTGGCTGCCCTCAGGGAATACGTTGAAGATCATAACTCATGCTACAGAATTTCGTCATATGGACGAGTGTTTGTTGTTTTGTCTTCAGCCTAATATTAATCGTTGTGATGCTATCTTCTAGTAATATGGTCGCCTTCAAAATCTTATCATTACATTCAGTCACGCCAACGCATCCAGAGGTCAGCACTTTAGTTATTTACAACTACAAACAAACATACAGGCAAACTCACAAAAAAAAAGGATTGTATTCACATCTCTTCCCAAAGAAACCTCAGTAACTCAGTACAACTGTGCTTCTACCTACAGCAGCCTTTGCTCACCGTCTGCTCCAAACTGTGTCTGTTAATTCTGTACAGCTGACGTCGCTTCCCTTTCCTTTCCTTTCGGCACACGGCTGGTGATAATAATTCTCATCTTTTAAGTCTGTCCCCTTCATCATGGTTGATACAGATGTAGAGAATGTTTAAACCTGTCCCTAATGTCCTCTCTTTTAGAATTACTGTTGAAGATCAAGATCAAAAACAACGCATGCATTATGTTCCCCCCCCCCCCCTCCTTCCCCCGCTCCCCCCGCCACCCCTCCTCCCCTCCATTTGCCAACTTGACGCCTAGA
>JADBJO010001965.1:202500-205000 GCA_016801955.1 Conus betulinus | reverse complement strand
AAATCAGATAATTCAGTCTAAAAAGAAAGAGTCACGATTGTTTAACTCTAAACACTCTGCTTGTTTGTATTCTCGAAGGTCCCAGTGATGTAAATATGAATCAGTTGCATTCCCATTGGCATAAGAATGATAACTGGTTGATAGCTGACAATTTCACTGCACTGCCTACAATCAGGTACTTGTTCTGTTGAATGATAGAAGTGTGGCAAAATCTTCTGTTCACTAAACAGACTTTGTCCCTACACCTAACCATTGACTGTTTATGAATGTCCCTGGAAAACTAGCCAAGATGAATGCGGCAATAATCACTTGCCAATTCCTGATTTTTTAAAAATCAAAATTGACCAGGAAATTCCTCTGAAAAAAAATAGAACCTCTTTTCGTATATAAAAAAGGCTGATTGGGTGAAGAGTATTTTTGTACGATTAAAACAGACTATATTGAAAGTGAATGTCTTAATGCCACAATACTTCCATGTTTCCAAGCATTTCAACATGTCATTAATATCCCCATACAAAATTTAGGGTAAGAAAAATCGCATGAATATTTGGCGTCTTCAGCCATGTGTTATGCAACACGTCTTTTCATGCTTATAAATAAAAGGCAAGTTGAAATGATATCTAAGCGACAATCACATTATAGAATAGATGGGGAAAATAATAAACAATCATTGCAACAGAAAAAAGGATGAAGCAAATAAGCAATATCTGTTAAAATTCTCTAAAAGTGACATTTCGTATCACATTCAACAATATTTGGAATAATCTAGAGATGTGAGATGAACGTATGTGCTTCATCTTCCTGATTACCATTGAATAATTACACAGTAAAAACTATTCCCGTTTACACTAAAACAAACAAACAAACAAACAAAATGAAATGTTCATCAGGGATCCAGTTGCATCAGTGGCTTTTGAGAGAGAGAGAGAGAGAGAGAGAGAGAGAGAGAGAGAGAGAGAGGGGGGGGGGAGAGGGGGGGGGAGAGAGAGAGAGAGAGAGAGAGAGAGAGAGAGAGAGGAGAGAGAGAGAGAGAGAGAGAGAGACGGGGCAGAACAGAACAGAATATAACAGAATCTAGTTTATTCACAAAGGCCTAAGCTAGGCATGTGAACAATGATAATGAATATATAATGCAAATATCAATGAAACTGTCACAACATTGGGCATGGGAACTAGTTCACATGCAAGACTGAAAACAGTTTTCCAGCTTATAGGGAAATTATAGGGAAAACAATGACAATTTGAAAAAAAAAAACTCATTACATTCGTACACTTTTATACTCAATTCACAAAGTCATACTCAGTAAATCTGATAAATTAAGATGCAGCTATTTCTCTTCTCTTAAAGGCTTTGTAAAGATATACAGGAAATTTTCAACGACTTCTGTTTTTTCGCGATGATAGTAGAAGTAATGTTAATCTGAAATCACTGGGATTGAAGTAATGCTTTGGGTGTATTGAATTATGCCTTAAATCATCAAAATCAGGCCAAGAAAAGACGAAGTGGATTTCATCATCTATAGCAGATCAAAACAAAGGACATTTCGTTACACGTTCACTATTCCTTTTATATCTTTGTCTGTGCACTGATAAATCCTAAATATAAATATTACTAAATATGGGATAAATCTCCCCATAACCGAAAGTATGTACGGTTTCAGACCATCAGATGTCTTGAATTCCCTATAGTTTATAAATATGTCAGTCATTTATATGACAATTCCCGTTTCTGCCACCTACAATCGATTAACCTTTGTTAAATTCCCGTATAAACAGATTCTAGGCATTCTTCAAATTGGTTTCCCCATGCATAACAGAAGCCAAAACTATTCAAAACCCCACGAACTTTCGAAACCCAATTCACTTTCCCTCTATTTGACAAATGTAATAACGTTTAAGATGCTTTGCATGATGGTCTAGGTTCCTCCATTCGAGTTATTGTCAACCAGTATCTAATAAAAGAAACACCAGAATTAATAGACAAGGGGAATCGATTCAACTCACCATACATAAAATTATTTGGTGTTTTAAAACACTTACCCCTAGATACTTCTTTAATACAAGTGAATGAACACTTTCTCTCACTAGTGAAGCATCTTCTAAACCCCAAATCCCAGCACCATATAGACGCATAGGCCGAGTATGTGAATCGGAAAGCTTCAAGAATAATTTCATAGAGATATTACGTAACAGAATCAAATTACAAACAATACGAACAGCAGCTCGATTCCCTTTATTCCCTAAATCTTGGCGTCCAGGCTGAAAGCTCTGTCTTGTGTAAAACACGATGCCTAGATATCGATACGAACTCACTACATTCATCTTTACACTGCCGTGGAACCATCTCTCTGTGCTTGCTAGGTAATCTCTTCTCAAAAAAAAAAAAGGATACTGCAATGCTAGATTTTTCTAGATTTATTTTAAGTTGTAACTGGCATGCAGCTCTATGAAGACTATTTAGTTGGGGTCTGCATCCCAGCCACAGCTTCTGACAATTATA
>JADBJO010001965.1:182500-195000 GCA_016801955.1 Conus betulinus | reverse complement strand
AAAAGGCAAGAGGGATCAATCCATCCATTGTAAGCACGGTGAGACCACAGCATTATTTGTGGTGTGTGTGTGTGTGTGTGTGTGTGTGTGTGTGTGTGTGTGTGTGTGTGTGTGTGTGTGTGTGCCTGCGTGCGTGCATGTGTGTGTGTGTGTGTGTGTGTGTGTGTGTGTGTGTGTGTGTGTGTGTGTGTGTGTGTGCGTGCATGCGTGCGTGCATGCGTGCATGCGTGTGTGTGTGTGTGTGTGTGTGTGTGTGTGTGTGTGTGTGTTTTAGAATACCCTCCCTGCACCCAATCCATATGTAAGGATGGATAGGTAGAGAAGAGGGGAGAGGGGTAGGAGATGGGGACGGGGAAGAGAGAGCTAGTGGACACATCATCTTCCACACCAAACACCAGCTCATTGGTTTCCTCTCTCTTTTATTTCAAATCATGGTTGACTCGAATCAACCATACCAACCACCAACCTGTACATTTACAAACACTTGAATAACAGAACCAGCGTCACAGCCTTCACCACACTCTGCTCAGTGAAGAAATGATCTCAGAGCCAGAGCGCTGTGAGTATACAGGCCTTTCAGCCTCTTCCAACGAGATCTTTCCAGAAAGTCCTTTGTGGCCAGAGTCGCAATGGAACTACACAAGCGTCTAAAGTGTCTAAGATCTCGCGTCAGTGGACTGTTCTTGAGCAGACTTTCTATCACCCAGGGTTCGACAACCAACGAGACCAGCCACTATGTAAGTGGATGATCTGGTAGAGTACGTAGGGCAAGATCCAACAACGACTCCCACCTACGAATGTTTACCTCCCTAAAATCTCAAGTCCACCTCAGCAAAGACTCCAACCACGGCTCCACGGTTTCTCAGGGCTGTCTCCTCGGCCTATACCTAGTCTTCCAGGCCAAGCCATCCAGACCAGCCATGGTCAAAGACAGGCTCAAAACCTCCTCAGCAAAAAGTGACACCAACCAGTGACACGATGTGGCTGAAGTCCCATGGCTGTCTCTTCAAAGCCAGTCTGCCCAGACCAGTCATAAGCAAATTGCCTGCTGATTGACCAGCCTCTTAATTTGCATTCCAACCTACCAGCTAGGTTGCCCCTCACTGTGATTCTGTCCCACGTTTGAGCGGTTAACCACCACAAACTCTCTGTTCTCAAAGATTGGGCAGAACTGTACCCGTTATACATAGTTCCTTAAAACTGGAAGGGAAAACCGGAATATAAAATATGAAAAAGAAAACAGCTAATGATCTAAGTCGGAAACGACCATCAGTGCAGACACAAAAAATAATGTTTTTTCACTGTTATCAGTCTCAAAGCTTTTCACCTCTTCATAGAAAGTAGAAGAAGTTTAGTTGTTGTTCTTGTTGATGATGACGACGACGACGTTGATGATGTGAAAAGTAATGGTAATAGTACTAGTGGAGACTGGGATAGCAGCAGTTGGCATTATTGCTGCCGCTATCTACGTTTCTGTGTGTTGTGACGTCTTTTTGTTGCAGCTGCTTTGCATGCATGCATATATATATATATATATATATATATATATATATATATATATATATATATATATATATATATATATATATATATATATGCTGAACAATTAAGTGGTGGGGGGGAAACAAATGCAGGTTAACAATTCTTCCATCATTATAATAATGACTTGGCAAAGACTTGATTTTTTTTTGATAAAGAAAATGGGATAACATATATTATAAATATGAACACCCTTCACTAGCTATATGAGGGAACCGTCGCAATCCCTCTCGAAGGCAGATCTAATTGAATTGTCTGCTCCTAGGCCTTTCGTCCGCTGGATCGGACCCTTCAGGGAGACACGGCTGATTGTGTCTGCGCTCTTGGCGTCAAATAGAGACACACAACAGTCCGTAATTATGTGGTGTTCTCACCACCAAGGGTTCAAAAGAGAATCCAACAGCACCCCGAAAGCAGCCAGGAAAAGGTAGTAAAATAAACAAAACGAAAGTGTGGTGAGAAAAATAGTTGCTGAAAACAACAAAAAAAAAAACGTTATGCAAGCAGTATAAAATGTAGGGGACAATCTTTGAGCCTATGCTTCCGGATCCATTTAATAATGAAAGAAAGATCAAAAGGGTATTGTACAGTCTGAGTGGTCTCCTCTGCAGTTCAATAACTCAAGCATTGTCAGCGGCAAAGAATTTTGCAGGACAACCTTTACTTGAATCTCCTAAGGATGCAATCGCCCACCGATTGACCAACCAATGTAGTGCTGAACAATTAAGTAGTGGGGGAAACGAGTGCAGGGTAACAATTCTTCCATCATTATAATAATATGTCTTGACAAAGACTTGACATTCATTTAGAGAGGTATATATATATATATATATATATATATATATATATATATATATATATATAAGTTTAAAAATGTGATTAAAAAAGAGATTAAAAAAACACCAACAAGCTTGTTTCCAGCTCTCTGCTCTCTTCAGGGTGTTCATTTTGGGCACGCTACCGGTGTTATATATATTGTGTGTGTGTAAGCGTGAGTTCTGCATGTGTTTCACGCGGCCTGTATCTTTTTACAATTTTGATTTTTTGGGGGTGCGTTCAGGGAGGGTGTGTTAAGGAATGGTGTGTTGACAAGAATTTCCATTTGTGCCTGCAATTGTTTATGATCTCAACTTTTGAATTCAGAGTTGCTAGATGAGGTTTGCATAATATCAGCCACTTTTCTGTAGAACATAGGTTGCATTTTTTTAGAGATATTGTTGTATGGTGCTGCTCTTTTTATAATTTTCCATGATATATTTATAGTCTATTTTTTTTATCTTTAAGTTTCCAAATGTGTTTGCTTAGTTCTGTTTGGTTTTTATATTTTTCATTTTTGAAGGACTGTTTATGGTTTGCATATCTAGTTTTGAAATGGTTTGCAGTAATCCCTATGTATGTTTCTTTGTCACTATCAGTTGTTACTGTGGCTTGGTATACAATATTATTGTAAAGGCATTTATTATTCAGGGGGCATTGATCTTTTTTTGTGCAGTTACAAGATGTCCTTTTGTTACCTTTTTGGCTATGTTGCCTTAGTTTTGTTAGATGAGTCAATTATGTTTTTGAGGTTGGGCATACATGAATATGATAGCTTGACGGTGTTTTTTATTGAATATTTTAGATAGTACATGTTCTTTTGGAATGATGTTATAAGAATTTTAAAGAATTCTTTTCCTACATTAGTCTTTATTCTTCCATCATATGGGGGGATTATACCATATGATCTTCCTTTTCCTGTTTTTTCTGTTCATGTTATGCGTTTTTGGAGTTCTCGCTGATGTTTCTTCAGCGTTCTCTGATTTTACAGAGGCTTGATATACAATATTGCTGTGGAGGCATTTATTGTTTAGAGGGCTCTGTTCTTTCTTGGTACAATTGCAAGATTTCCTTTCTTCACCCTCGTTTGTCTCTGTACTGCTTTTCGTTTTTTGTTGGTTGAATCAATGATGTTTTTGAGATTCGGTTGAGCGTTTTTGGAGTTCTCGCTGGCTCTCTAGTTTTTTTGTGATGATATATATATATATATATATATATATATATATATATGTGTGTGTGTGTGTGTGTGTGTGTGTGTGTGTGTGTGTGTGTGTGTGTGTGTGTGTAAAACTCTGATTAAAATGTAAGTATTAAAACCTACAGCGCTGTTTCTTGCTGGTGCAGTCGTCAGGATATGGGGGGTCGGTGTTGTCAGTGTTTTTATACGTGTTCGCTGTCTGCCATCACGTGCGGTCAGTGTTTTTCATGTGTTTTTGATTTCTGCTCGCGGATAGGAACTTCCATTTGTGTCTTCAATTGTTAACCATTTCTATCCTAGTGTGTAGGGTTGCTAGATTTGGTTTGCATAGTATCATATATTTTTTTCTGTTAGGCATAAATTACATCTTTTTGAAATGTTATAATATGATGCAGCTCTTTTTAAGATTTTCCAGGATATGTCGTAGTCTATATTTTTATCTTTGAGTTTCCAAATATATTTACTCAATTCTGTTTGATTTTTTGCATCTTTCTTTGTTAAATGACTGTTTATGATTTGCATATCTAGTTTTAAAAATTGTTTTTCAGTGATACCTATATATGTTTCTTCAGCGTTCTCTGATTTTTACAGTGGCTTGATATACAATATTGCTGTGGAGGCATTTATTGTTTAGAGGGCACTGTTCTTTCTTGGTACAATTGCAAGATTTCCTTTCTTCACCCCTCGTTTGTCTCTGTGCTGCTTTTCGTTTTGTTGGTTGAATCAATGATGTTTTTGAGATTCGGCATACATGAGTATGATAATTTGATGTTGTGCCTGTTAAATATCTTGAACAGCTTGTGCTCTTTTGGAAAGAAGATGTCAGAATTTTAAAGAATTCTTTCCCTACGTTTGTTTTAACTCTTCCATCGTATGGGGGGTTGTACCATATGATTTTCCTTTTTCCTGTTCTTCTTGTGTCTGCTCATATCATTTCATGGGTCTTAGTGTAATTTGTAGTTGTAGCCACTTTGGTGTAACGCTTCTTGGTACTCAGCTGCAGTGTTTATTAAATACTGTTTCATTACATGACAGATTAGATAATCTCTTGTTTATGCCTCTAGGTATCGTTTTGAGTATGGAAGGTGGGTGATTACTTTTGATATTTACATAAACAGGTGTGTCATTTGGTTTTTTGTATGGTTTAAATGTATGTTGGTTGAGGTCTAACGTGATGTCTAAATAATTCACTATCTTTTTGTTTGCTTCTGTGGTGATTTTTTTAATTTTGATCGTGGAAGATTTTGCACAACTCTTTTTTTTCTTATTTTCAATGTTTCTAGGGCTATCGCTCAGTGCAGCGAGGCCATCATCTCTGTACAGTCCGATTCGTTTTCCAAGCTTTTTTTCCGACAAGTTCGCAAGTTCGTTTCGGCACCATCATACGATCCCATAGTAACATCAAAAGTTGAACTTTTCCTTGTGTTCTTGGTCCAAGTCTCGTTTTTGCTGTGGAGTAAAGTTTTCTTTGTATGGAAATGTTTCAGTGTATTTGTTGGCAAATTTTGTAGCTTTGGCGAGCAGCTCTTCATCTATAGATGGATAAAAAATCTACTACATCAAATGTTATAAAGACTGTGTTTTCTTGCTTGTTGAGTTTTTTAAAACCATTGTATAACTTCATATGTATTTTCCAGAGGTTGAATTCGGTGTTCTCTCTTATGTAAAAAGGTAGTAGAATTAAACAAAAGAAAAAAAGTTGTTGAGAACTAAAAACATTACGCAAACAGTATAAAATGTAAGGGACAATCTTTGAGCCTATGCTTGGGGATCCGTTTAAGGATGCAAGGGAGATCAAAAGATATGGACAGTCTGAGTTGTCAGCGGCTAAGAATTGTGCAGAACATATATGCATATACATACACACATACATACATACATATATATATATATATATATATATATATATATATATATATATATATATATATATGTGTGTGTGTGTGTGTGTGTGTGTGTGTGTGTGTTGTCATATCTGGAGGAAATATTCCTCTTCAAAAAAAAACTTCTGCTCGTTTCGTAGTGTGCAACAGATAAATGTTATTTTGCACTCGTCTCATTTCTTTCCTTTTATTTTAGTGTCGTTGTGGTTCATCCATCTGTTCTCCTCACTGCCTCTTATCTTCCATTCCCCAAGATAAATCACACCACTATCATTGCAAACCCGCAAGAAATTGTTAGAGTACGCAGACTTGGTGATTCCTCCACCCAAAGTTTTTTTTTTTTTTTTTTTTTTTTCTGAATTGTCAGGAGCGAACATGACCACTCAGAACACGGCTACAAACCACAATGAACAAAGAGATGCCCAGAATTCCTCCCTGTCAGAGGCATGCGCTGAGGTCAGATTTAGTGAAATGGAATATCTGCCCTGGGACAATCCAGACAATATTGTCAATGCAGACGTCGAAACCTTTTGGAGAAAATGAAAGATGTTGTGACAGGAATCATGTTTCTGATTGGTGGACCAGCCAATGTCATCAACATGGCGGTGTTCTACAAACAGGGCCTTAAGGATCGCGTCAATCTGTGCCTCTTTTCGCTCTCTTTGACTGACTGCCTGTTTGTCACACAGCCAGCATGTGTCTCCATGGAGAGAATATTTATTTGATTTTCAGCTCAGAAGAAACCATCTCTCCCACAGAAAAGTTTTTGGTCAATGGTAACTTTGTTGTGTTTATGGGACTTTCTTTTGTTTCTCAATTTATGTCGGCAATTATTGCCTGTGAAAGATGCTACTGTGTGTTCAGTCCACTGAAGTACCAGAACGTGTTGCGCACTAAGACAATGGGTATTATCGTTGTTGCTGTATACGTCATGGTTCTCGGCCTGTATTTCATTGTTGCATTCAGATACAGACTTGGGTGTATTCGTAATACTGAAACTGGTGCAGTGTTGCAGGTGATGGTTGCTGGCATATTTTACAAAAGTCACAAAGATCTCATTGACTTTCTGGATAGCATTGTGTTTGGTGTTGGTTTTCCCGGAGGTACCATATTAGTGGTGTTGACGGCTACCATACTCACTGCCGTCAAACTTCGACATATAATGACATGGCGTACCAAAACATCGTCATCTCTGTCTGCACGGGAGGTGGCACTCACCAAGATGCTGATTGGTGGCTCTGTGTTTTTCATTATTTGTACATCCCCCAGCTGTGTGTTCCGTGTGGTCAGTCTGTCTGTTTTTGCCCGAGATGAGAGTTGGCGGTCGCCATCACAATTTCTCTTACACAACATTGTGGATTTTAGCAGTGTTCAACTACACAAACTCCACTTTCAATTTCATCATATACTATGTGATGGGTTCTAAGTACAGAGAAACAGTGTGGACAATGTTCAGCAGAACAGTACGGGATGGGAAATGAAAGAACTGAAAGAAGGTTCATTTACAATATCAAATCGTGCAACACACACACGCACGCACACACACACACACACACACACACACACACACACACACACACACACACACACACACACATACACACACACACACACACACACACGCGCGCGCGCGCGCGCGCACGCATGCACGCATGCACGCACGCAAGAATTATATATATATATAATTCTTTAAAATTCTTATAACATCATTTCCAAAGAACATGTACTATCTAAAATATTCAATAAAAATACCATCAAGCTATCATATTCATGCATGCCCAACCTCAAAAACATACTTGACTCATCTAACAAAACTAAAGGCAACACAGCCAAAAAGGGTAACAAAGGACATCCTGTAACTGCACTAAAAAAAATCAGTGCCCCCTGAATAACAAATGCCTTTACAATAATATTGTATATCAAGCCACAGTAACAACAGATAGTGACAAAGAAACATACATAGGGATTACTGCAAACCATTTTAAAACCAGATATGCAAACCATAAACAGTCCTTCAAAAATGAAAAATATAAAAACCAAACAGAACTAAGTAAGCACATTTGGAAACTTAAAGATAAAAAAAAGACTACAATATATCATGGAAAATTATTTTTAAAAAAATCAACACCATACAACAATATCTCTAACAAAAAAAAATGCAACCTATGTTCTACAGAAAAGTGGCTGATATTGTGCAAACCTCATCTAGCAACTCTGAATTCAAAAGTAGGGATCATAAACAATTGCAGGCATAAATGGAAACACACCATTCCTTAACACACCCTCCCTGTACGGACCCCCCCACAAAAATCAAAATTGTAAAAAAAAACTACAGGCCACGTGAAACACGTGCAGAACTCACGCTTGCACACACACTATACAACACCGGTAGCGTGCCCAAACTGAACGCCCTGACGAGAGCAAGAGCTCCAAACAATTTTGTCGGATTTTACCCTCCATTTTAAATCATACTTTTAAACTTACGTCGCTCCCTTTTTGGTTGAGCATTTTTAGAGTTCTGAGTGGCTCTCTGAATTTATTTGTTTTATATATATATATATATATATATATATATATATATATATATATATATATAAGAGAGAGAGAGAGAGAGAGAGAGAGAGAGAGAGTTTCGATTATTTTTACAGATTATGTAAATCATTTTGGCAGTCGACAATGACACTATGATGTATGTATGGTGATGACGTTTGTGAGTACGTCAGAACGCCACGACCATCGAGAGAGACAGACAGATAGACAGACACATGAGAACAGCACTGTCTTACTCTGTCTCTGTGTCTGTCTCGGTCTGTCTCTGTCTGTCTGTCTTTCTTTCTGTCTGTCTGTCTGTCTCTCTCTCTCTCTCTCTCTCTCTCTCTCTCTCTCTCTCTCTCTCTGTCGGTTTTTAACCTCCATTTTAAATCATTCATTGCGTTCAGAAATGAAGATCCTGAAATCCAAAAAGTCAGCAGTCGACGCCAGTACACAGCATAAGAGTGAACACTCAGTATCACATAGATCACACACCACAGCCAATCATCATCTACTCCCACCAACTCTCAAACAACTGCTCGGGACAGTAACCCGTATAACCCACAGTCCCATCTGGCTACTCCCTGTGTCCCTGTCCAGCATTCCACTGACCACTGCGGAGATTCCATTTGTGTGGAGAGTGGTCAGGCTCCCCAACGAATTGTCCAGTCCTCCACATCTGAGGTTCAGCCAGCTGTGCACCCTAGCGACACCGGCAGTGTAGAGAACAGACCCCCTACTTCACCACGACAGTCGTCGTCTGCACTCGTGGTGCATCGATCTGACCACTGCAGTGACACCAGCTGTATGGAGAGCAGCAGACCCCTACCTTACAAGGACAGTGCCCCACATCTGAGGCTGACCCAGCTGATATCGGCAACAGGCCTTGTGAAGTGAACGACCCTGATGCCTCACACTCTGATTCAGCTGATCTTCCTGCCCGGCCTGACGTTTGTAAAGACGACCCCCCCAACAGTTCCCATCACTACTGACTACGCTATTCCCGTCAGTAATATGTTTGACCCTTTGTCCGAGAGAGACTCATATATCACTACATCCAGTGATAGTAACGCTCAGAAACACAATGATGCTGATAGTGACAAGAGACGTTCTTCATCTCCCGAGAAAACAAGTCCGGACCTCTGTCCCCGTGACATTTTAAATCTCAGTTAATGATCGGGCAACTGCATTTTTAATCGGTGACTCTGTCTTAAAGTTTCTGGACACAAAGAGATTAGCACTGTGCTCATATAATTTGTTTAAAATGTGTGTCTTGGGTATATCTACCTATGGTTTGAAGCAATGGCTTATTCGCCAACCTACTAATGATAAAATCAAAGCGCTGATCATTCATGTTGGCATCAATGACTGCTCCTCTGAACAGGTTTCCGTTCAACAGTGGACGCAATTAATAAACCTGTGCCATCAAGTTTTTCCAACTTCCAAACTGGCATTAAGCTCCATAATTCCTGCAAAAGGCAGGCACAACCTGAATAATTTTGTTTTTTTTCCGTCAAATCGGAATCTCAAACAAGCTTGCTATGATTCCAAAATCACCCTTCTGGATACACTGATGTTTTTGTCGCAGTCTCTGGTGCTCCAAAACTTGTCATGTACCAGGATCTTACCCACCCCAGTCTTAAAGGTACAGCCAGTTGGCTTCAAGATTCAAGCGAACTGCCTTAGACTGGCTGGTGGACACACTGCCTCCGCTCAGAGACAACCAAAGAGAACGGGATCAGCCACGAGAGTTTTCAGTTCAGATCCAGTTCTGGCAATGTAAGATGTAACGAGGACTTTTCCATCTGACATGTCTACTAAACGGAAAATGTATTCCCACTTCCCACCGCAATCCCCGCTCTTCCCAACCTGCCAACAACACCCGTGATACCCGATATAATCCCCGCCCTCCTCACTTTTTTTCCCATATACTACCAACATGCATGATCCTGATCCCCGAAACTTATTCAATCCTAACATCCATACTGGTAATATTACTCAGAGTGGCGTGCATTCCAATTCTAATGCGGATCTCAGTCAACTAGACCCAAACCAGACCTCTGGATATAGCCATGTTCTCCCACTCCAGGAAGATCTTGGCTATAACAGTGGCCGAACTATGGATAAATGGTGTACCCCCATTACAGTCAATGCAACATTTCCCCTCTTTGATAAAACAAACTAACACTCTGTATTGCCCCTCCCAGCCAGAACCCCTGCTTCACCCACCCTCACCCACCACACACAAACTGCCCAACCGCCGTGTCAGCTCTGGCACAGAGTCGGGGGCATCGTATGTTAGTCCGGACCCTTACGAATCCCCTGCCCCTCATCCATCCCCACACAGACAGCCCACCCCTCGAATGTACACTGGCATTGACTCAGGGTCACAGTATTATGGTCTGAATCCTGATGCCTTTCCAGCCCCTCGTCACATGAACATTTTGCCCATGCCCATCCCATCCCTCCTATAAGTGACATGAATCGTTATTTACATTTATTAAACATGATGATTCCCGTATGTTGAACGTTCAATACTACCAAGTAGAGAGACTGACATGGCGCTAAACTGCAATATACACATTTCATGAAGATCACTCTTCTATGTGTGTGTGTATGTGTCTGCAAGCAGTGTTTAAAGGGCATATCCGTTAATGCGTATGCCGCACGCACGCGCACGCACACACATGTGTATGTGAGAGAGAGAGAGAGAGAGAGAGAGAGAGAGAGAGAGAGAGAGAGAGAGAGAGAGAGAGAGAGGGGGGGGGGGGAGAGAGAGGGGGGGGGGAGAGGGGGGAAGAGAGCGGAGAGAGAGAGAAAGAGATCCATGCTTCAGTTGCGCAACTCCATATTATGAGTGGTTCTCAAGTTTGTGGTTGATCTTCCTTAGTATTTTGAAGATCTTGAAGATTCGATGCACATACCATATTCCATTTGTGTGTATTTACTGACTGATTCTAGTTCCCGGGCGACTTACAGTGGTGACGCCCCCTTTTGTAGTTTTGATATTGATATTATTTCATTTAGTCTTCAGTAGAAATATGATAAGGATTTACCATTTTCTGACGGTTTTCTATTACCTTCTTACTGTTTACCCTATTGGGTATTCATTTACTTTATCTCAATTCGTTTTGTGTGTGTTTTGGAACGGTTTTGCTTAATTATTTTTCTTGGTCCCGTGTGTGAAATACACTTCATTTGTGATTTCTTTATCGAGTTGCACTATATTCCATTTGTGTGTATACCATACCATATACCATACCATATTCCATCTGTGTGTATTTACTGATTGATTCTAGTTCCTGGGCGACTTGCAGTTGTGACGCCACCTTGTAGTTTTGATATTGATATTATTCCATTAGTCTTCAGTAGAAATCTGATAACGATTTACCATTTTTCTTACGATTTTCTAATTTGCCTTCTTACTGTTACCTATTGGTTATTCATTTACTTTATCTCAATTTGGTTTGTGTGTTTTTTTGAACGGTTTTTGCTTAATTATTTTTCTTTGGTGCCGTGTGTGATATACACTTGAATTGTGATTTCTTTATCGAGTTGCACTATTTCGCATTTATTTATCATCCTTTAAAACTGTATTTGTAGACATGTCATTCTGTACTTGTGATTTTTGTTCCAATTCCGATTATTGATTCCTCTTTTACCAATGTCCACAGTGAACACGTGGCCTTCTAAGGAAGGTCTCAGAATTGGATTTTTAAATATAAATAGATTGATTAACAAACGTGATGAACTGTCTTCCATACTTTATAATTCCGGAAAGCAGTTCCACCTATTCTGCTGTGCTGAATCTAGATTAACTAAACATATTCCTAACACTGACGTTTCAGTACCTGGTTACAAACCATATTCGCCTTGACCCTACTCTCCCAATGCAAACTGGCCTAATACTTTATTCAAGTCAGTCTCTTAGGTGTCAACGAATTAATTCTTTTGAAAGTTACGGAATTGAATCAATCTGGGTCGAAGTCAATATTAAGAAAAGCAAACCAATCTTAGTAGGATTCTTATACAGAAACCCCGCAGAATGCCTTGACTGGCATGATAAATTTAACGACATGATGGAAGCTGTTTTACTTGCTGGAAACGAAACTATTCTCCTGGGTGATTTTAACATAGACCTCCTAAAGATCAATAATCGATGGAATATAACGTGCAGTAATTTAGGCCTGTCTCAGTTAATTGATTCACCAACACGGATTACCCCACACATCTGCAACTTTAATAGATCACATTTATGCCAACACAAACAAAACATCATTGAAATATGCTCTCCACATTGTGGCTACAGTGATCATTTACCTGTATGTGTCACTTGGTTAAAAAAAAGGTACAAAAATTCCTAAACCTGGACATAAAGTTATCACATATAGATCATTTGCCGACTTTAATCGGGATTCTTTCTTATTTGACTTAGCCCATTCATCATTATCTCAAGTTTATCAATACACTAACCCTGATGAAGCCTTTGAATTTTTGGCACAGAACCTTTATAGAGATTTACAACAAACACG
>JADBJO010001965.1:172500-177500 GCA_016801955.1 Conus betulinus | reverse complement strand
TTTTTTTTTTTCCTCACTATTTCAATTTTCCAAACATAGTTTTACCCGTTGTTATCTTTTTTTTTCACAGTCACATTTCACGCCTACACTTCTGTGGAATCTCTTTTTGCTGTCTGTACTTTGTCCAGCTTAATCGCAGACTAGTTCAGAGTGCTGACTCTTGCTTTTTACTCTCACATGGCCACATCCAGCAGCATCAAGAATCTTTTGTCTGTGGGTGCAAGCAGTTCTTTTTGTTTTGTGAACCATGTTGTTTGATCACATCCTCTCTACGGCTTCCTGAAATATTCATTCCGATCTTCTGTATCATATGAGATCTCTTCTTTCTGAGGGGAGATGATGCCAAAGCAGATGATTTTCAGGGCTATCCGATGATTTTCAATACAGTTGGCTGACCCCTTGTGTTTTGCACCTAATTGTTAATTGGTCATTTGACTGTCGCAGCGTCTTGCGTACCAAACGTGTAAGTATTTTCTTTTTTTTATCAGTGAGCGGTTTATCGATAATCTCATCATCCGAGTCTAAATAGATCATTTTATTCTTCTGATGCTGGAAAGGTGATAGAGCTACACCACAGAATTGAGGCGTTTTAGGTGTGATTGGTAATGTGTGTGTGTGTGTGTGTGTGTGGTGTGTGTGTGTGTGTGTGTGTGTGTGTGTGTGTGTGTGGTGTGTGTGTGTGTGCAGAGTGCTTTTTTTTGTGTGTTTTTGTTTTGTTTTTTTTAGGTTGGCATCAATTGACGGAATAACATTGACACGCTTCTATCAACTAGCAGTTCCGCCTGACGATTTTTTTTCTTTTGCAGATCGTTTCATGGCTCCTACTCTAGCTTTGGGAGAACCACTGCCTTTGGTTTGTGATTTGAAGTGACCGCCCGCTTTGCACTCACCTCAAACCATATATGCAAAACCATACTTAAAAGATTCTGAAAGCAATATAAAAACACTCACAGCTAAATATATGAATCCACATCATCCTCAGGAACCCGAAATGAAACGAATTCTTTCCACTTCGCATACAACCAGAGGTAGGTAAACACACACACACACACACACACACACACACACACACACACACCACACACACACACACACACACACACACACAATCGGTCAAGCCCTGCTCATTCTAATACTTAACAAAGAAAAAAAAAGTGGCAATATGGCTAGCGTGGGATGGCAGAATTTAGTCATGGTCTGTGCCAGACACAGTTGCTTTGCCCTACAACTGAATGGCTCACGCAGGATGAAAAGTATGGCAGTGCTCTCTCTCTCTCTCTCTCTCCCTCCTCTCTCTCTCTCTCTCTCTCTCTCTCTCTCTCTCTCTCTCTCTCTCTCTAATATCACAGATGTGAACATACGTCAAACTAAAGTACTACTACTACACACACATAAGGCTACATGGATCGGGAGGGGGGGGGGGGGGGCAGCAGGGGGTTGAAGACAGTGAGAACTGTGCCCCCCGACCTCCTCTCTCTCTATCTTTCCACAGGTACACCTCTATTTTCTGCCCTATTTGAGAGAGAGTGAGAGAGAGAGAGAGAGAGAGAGAGAGAGAGAGAGAGAGAGAGAGGAGAGTGGGGGGGGGGGGGAGAGAGAGAGAGAGAGAGAGAGAGAGAGAGAGAGAGAGAGAGAGAGAGAGAGCGTCAGTTTTTCAGTGCATCCATAAACGCCTAACTTAGCACCTAGCGATGACACGATCCTTCATGCTTCAAAAGTGCAAGCAGTAGTGTGGACCACTGGTGGCGATGCCAGTAAGCAATGAAGTTTGCCAGCCCTCCATCAGTGGCTTGGAAGAGGCGGACACGCAGCTGGAAAGGAATGCATTGAATGTTCCGCTTGTTTACTGCTTCCGAGTGTCGGCGATCGTTAGGAGGGTACTGTCACCACACAGAATGTCACCACTCTGCACAAAATGTCACAATTGTGTTCCTGTTGCAACACTGTGTACACAAAATGTCACAGCTCGCAGTTGTGACAATCTGCGCACATATGCCCCATTTTCGAATTCAAACTTGCACTAAAATGTCACAATCTCTGTCAGTCTTTTTATATTCCGCTGCTTTCAAGAAATCGATCAGACTATCAAGTTCGTTTGTGTGTCTTGTTTTCCCACGTCGGCTAAAACAAACAGATCTCAATACATCCCTCTTCCAGAAGCACTACAGTTAGAATACTTCCGTCCATACTATTGACTCTTGTTTTGGACATGTGTATAGTGTATTGCTAATATCATCATTATCATTATTCTCTGTCCGTTTGCATGTGCATGCGTGTGAGTGTCTGTGTGCATGCAAATTGAGTGCATGTAGGCGTGCATCACTGAAGTGTACCGAAGGATTGCATTTTCACGTTACGACCACCCCATGGTCATATGGAAGCTATCCATGAACCATCATGCAAATGTATCCACAGGCAACAGACGGATGCTGACCAGGAGTTATATGTTTAGCGAGCTTTCTCCCCATTGGAGATGGTCTCCCTCTTTGGAGACTATAAGCTTGCTGAAGGTTCATTTTGAGAAGCATTTATTTATTCCCCATTCACCCACTCAAGCACATACTGTCAGTTAGGCAGAATCATCTACCACTGCAGATATGAAGGCTTACCACCCCCCTATTTCTACAATCTGAGACATAAGAGCAAGCTTTGTTTATAATTCAATATTTCTTGCAGTCATTGCAACACCTAGCTGCTCTGTAAGTTGCTGGAACGGTGCTCGTACTTTCCTTGGAATTTATTGTTTCATTGTAATTTAGTCCCTTGCGGATTCATTCCAAGAACTGGCCCTCAGCACTTGTGTCTTAAGAGGTTTATCTTTTTATATTTTCTACTTTTCACAAGAAAATGTAGCTTGTTTTGCTCTCTTTCATGATTTTCTTTGCTTCTTAGGTGGCACCTTTAGTTTTTTTTTTGAAAACTCAACAACATACTATGGTATTGCACACCAGCCTTTTTCTGGTATAGCATTCTTCTTAAAACCGAAAAGGCAGAGGAGTCAAATTACCACTTTCCGCGGTCACTGAGGAGAAACAATCAGTTTTCGAAATACCGGTATCTGACCAGGAGTTATATGTTAGTGAGCTTTCTCCCCATTGGAGATGGTCTCCCCGCTTTGGAGACTATAAACTTGCTGAAGGTTTTTGGGGGGGTTGTTTACAGTTCAGGGTGCGTTTGCTGACAACGATTTCCATTTGTGCCTGCAGTTGTTTACTATTTCTACTTTAGTATTTAGGGTTGCTAAGTATGGTTTGCATAGTATTAACCATTTTTCTGTTGAACATAGGTTGCATCTTTTTGAAATGTTATTGTATGGTGATGCCCTTTTTATGATGATTTTCCAGATATGTTATAGTTTTATTTTTTTGTCTTTCTTTAAGTCTCCAAATATATTTGCTCAGTTCTGTTTGGTTTTTGTATTTTTCTTTGTTGAATGACTGTTTATGGTTTGCGTATCTGGTTTTGAAGTGATTTTCAGTGATCCCTATGTATGTTTCTTTTTTTTCATTTTCTGATGTCACAGTGGCTTGGTATACAATGTTGTTATAGAGGCATTTGTTGCTTAAGGGACACTGTTCTTTTTTAGCACAATTGCAGGATTTCCTTTCTTCACCCTTCTTTGCTGTGTTGCTTTTCATTTTGTTGGATGAATCAATTATATTTTTAAGGTTAGGCATGCATGAATATGATAGTTTGATGGTGTTCTTGTTGAATATTTTGGACAATTTGTGTTCTTTTGGGAAGGATGCTGTCAAAATTTTGAAAAATTCTTTTTTTTCCCTACGTTTGTTTTTTACTCGTCCATCATATGGAGGGTTGTACCATGTGATTTTCCTTTTCCTGCTTTTTTTTTTTTTTTGTTCATGTTTCATGTTGTTATCTGGGTTTGTATTGTAGTTTGTAGCTGTAACCACTTTTTTGCAATGCCTCTTGGTATTCTGCTGCTGCGTTGTGTTGAATACTCTTTCATTTATGTGACAGAGATTAGATAATCTCTTGTTTATGCCATTGGGTATGGTTTTTAGTATAGATGGTGGGTGGTTGCTATATTGATGTTTACATAAATGGGGTGTGTCATTAGGTTTCTTGTATGGTTTATATATGTGGTTGTTGAGGTCAAGTGTTATGTCTAAGTAGTTCACTACCTTTTTGTTTGCTTCGATGGTGATTTTTAAGTTATGGTTTTGGAAAATTTTGCATAGTTCTTTTTTCTTTGTTTTCAATGTTTCTTGGATTGTTGTTTTAGCGCGGCGAGGCCGTCGTCTCTGTACAGTCCGACTTGCTTTCCGAGTTGCTTTTGGATGTTGGATAGCATAAACAGTCCGACCAGTTCGCATGTTTCGGCACCGTCATACGATCCCATGGTCACATCAAATTGAGTTTTTTATTCGTTTTCTTGATCCATGTATCATTTTCTGCTGTAGAGTAAAGTTTTCTTGGTGTGAAGAAAAATGATTTCCATTTCTGACCCTGTTATGTCTGTGTGTTTTTATTAGCAAATTTCAGAGCTTTAGTGAGTAGCTCTTCGTCTCTTCATCTATGGATGGGTAGAAGTCTACTATGTCGAATGTGATGAATACTGTGTTCTTCTGTTTGTTAAGATTTTTGAACCATTGGATAACTTCATATGTGTTCTTCCAGAGGTTGTATTCAGTGTTTGATTTTATGTTTTTTATTATGGCTTTTTCTAAGATTTTCTTACTTATTTTTTGCCCAGTTCAGATTTAGATGGGTTTATTAGTCTACATGTTGGGTTGTTGTGGAAATTGGGTTTATGGTCTTTAAGGGTTGAAGGCTTTCTTTTATTGCTGTTGTTCCACCCTGTCACCTAGATCCATGTGGTGTACGAGTTTTTTTTTCTTTTTTTTCGGATGTTGTTGTGTATGGTTTTATCAGCTTTTTTGTAGTTTTTTCTGAATGTTTTTATCAAGAAGTTGTGAGTACTCGTTTGGTTCCATTTTGTAGTAATTACTGGTTTTGTCAGCCTTCACGAATATTTT
>JADBJO010001965.1:155000-160000 GCA_016801955.1 Conus betulinus | reverse complement strand
GGGGAAATGGACTGGGAACCTAGCTTACCCTCACTGTCCACACCACTGATTGTCTGCGTGAAATGGATTAAGAACTTAACACACCTCACTGCCCACACACTACTGGTTGTCTGAGTGAAATGGATTGAGAACTAACACACCTCACTGCCCACACTACTGGTTGTCTGAGTGAAATGGATTGAGAACTTTACACGCCTTAATGTCCACACTACTTGTTGTCTGAGTGAAATGGATTGAGAACTTTACACGCCTTACTGTCCACACCACTGATTGTCTGTGTGAAATGGATTGAGAACTTAACACACCTCACTGTCCACACTACTGATTGTCTGAGTGAAATGGACTGAGAACCTTACACAGTCTGAGACCCTTAGTCACTGCCCACAGTATCTATTGTACAGGGGACAAATGAATAGGGAACTAGCACAGCCTCAGCACACACACACACACCCCCCACCCCAACACTGCGCATATCTATCTATCTATCTATCTATCTATCGATCTATCTATCTATCGATCTATCTATCGATCTTTCTATCTCTCTATCTATCTATCTATCTATCTATCGATCTATCTATCTATCTATCTATCTATCTATCTATCTGTGTGTATGTGTGTGCGTGCGTGCGTGCGTGTGTGTGTGTGTGTGTGTGTGTGTGTGTGGTGTGTGTGTGTGTGTGTGTGTGTGTGTGTGTGTGTGTGTGTGTGTGTGCACGCATGGAGGTGTGTGTGCGCGTGTGTTTATGGGTATGTACGTGCGTGCGTGTGTGTGTGTGTGTGTGTGTGTGTGTGTGTGTGTGTGTGTGTGTGTGCGTGCGTGCGTGCGTGCGTGCGTGCGTGTGTGTGTGTGTGTGTCCATGAGTTGGGGGGTGGGGGTGGGGGGGAGCTATAGTTTAAGCGTGCAGGACATGTGAGTGATGACTGGCTGTGTAGGTCTGCACACAGCCTGGCCCGGTGATCACCAGCGGGGGAAACTGGGTGAAGCTAAGGACGCTGACGTCACACCCTGCATCCTGCATACATCACCAGCCGGCAGGCCTGGGCCCCGCCAGTGGGCGTCTGTCTGACTGTCACCACGTACAGACGTACAGTCATCGTCACGTCTACCAACCTCCCTCAACAACCAGCTAGTGGATAGACCAGAATTAAGTGTAGAGCCGTCGTCTGTTTAGTGCCTTGTACAGACTGAGACAGTGTGTTGGACTTGCTTTCATTGGAAACGAAAAAATCGGTAGGATTCTTCCAATTTTTTCAGTGTTGTTCCTCTGCTCACAGTACATGGCTTATGCCACTGTTTGTGTTCATAGCTTAGCAGTAGAAAAGAATGTGTTGAGCTGACAATGCCAGTCTGAGTTCATGAGTTAAGATGTAAATGACAATAATAATAGTAGTAATAATGATAATAATAATAATAATAATAATGATAATGATGAATAACTAGTAGTAGTAGTAGTAGTAGTAGTGTAACGGTTAAAATAATAATGGGAATAAGAAGAAAGAAGAAGAAGAAGAGAAGAAGAAGACAAACGACGATGACGACGACGACGACGACGACGAAAGAAGAAGAAGAAGAAGAAGTTTTATTTTATTTTTTTATTTTTTTTAACTTACAACGTTCTATTAGTCGTACGTTTTAAGTAATGGTATCATGAGCTCTTAAGAAAAAAATCACAGCGGTTGAATAGTTATCCCGCTGAACGCAACAAGCGTGCGTTTTCAAACTTGAATATAGTCCAACAAAACACACGGACGGATAGGAACACATACAGGTAACCTCAGTTTGACTGGTATGAACAGAAATCTTAAACGTTTATATGTGTTTGTTCATTTCTACAGTTGCTAGTGCTCTGTAGATGTGTCTAGTACGAGCTATATAGGCAAGCTTAGGACTTCCTTTTAAGCGGATGTCTCCTTATTTGTTTTGTGTACTCTGTGCTGTCATTCCTGCTAGGTGACTCAGTGTCATAAGCAGAAACTGTTTGAGTCGTGGGCGTGCCATCACAGGCGCAAAACTTACGCTGACAGTTCGTTATTCATTTTCATTAAGTTTCTATTCACACTGATATTCAGTTTCTTGAGGCAGATATTTCTAACATAATCTTGATAACAAAGCAATGAACGTTCCAACTGATACGGTTATTACATGAAACAGGACACAAAATAATGTTCATTCGCACAATCCAAATAGCAAGTGAATGTTTAAACAACAGATGGTATGCATAATGATAAAAAGCGTACAAACAGACTAAACATCACTCACAATCATAATATTAAGATATTATTTTAAAGTGGACAAAACACTCACAATGGAAGGATTGACAAAGAGAGAGAGAGAGAGAGAGAGAGAGAGAGAGAGAGAGAGAGAGAGAGAGAGAGAGAGAGAGAGGCAAATCCATATATATCATGAACATTGGGGGGGGGGGGGGGGGGGGGGGGGTTACAACACAATCTGGTTTATGAAGGTTCTGTATATTATCCATGAGGCTTATAGGGAGTAATAATGTACAATGTTCCAGAAGGGTACAATCATGGTAATAACAGTACAATGTACAAGACCCACATGCATTCACAGTTTAATCTGTGCCTGTAAACATCTTATGCCGAAATACTTGTGTCTGAAGTTTTTGTCAGCAATAACCTCTGAAATTCTATAATTGTATTATAGCTTATTAAGAAATATTTGTGGTCTGGAGGAAGGGGTGCAATGAACAGTGATAGGTGAAGTATTATTGAATAACATTATGATATAAAAGGCAGGCTCAGTCTGTATACATTCGCCAATTCCAGCTATGGCTTATGGTTAAGTTGTCTGTAAATTAAATGCGAATAAACGTTTTTCAAGCCGCAAATTTGCCAGAAACGTTTTAATTACTGCACATTGCCAAAGCATGTGCAATGCTGTCTTTAAATGAGCGACAGACAGTACATCATTCACTGTGTAGAACACCGATTATCTTCAGTGTAACATTAGTCCCAAGGCATCTGTGAATTATTTTCTAATGTAACCAATTCAATGTTAGAATTCTCCGAAATTTTACTTACATTAAAAATGCTTTTCAATCATTCTCAATGTCCAATTTTGTATGTCAGTATGTCCAGCATTCTGAATGAACACGATCGTCCAGGAATATTTCATAGTACATATAATAAGATAAAAGTAACAGCGTTTATATTAACATCCCTGCTCTGCTGAAATTGTTCCTGAGAAATAAAAAGACCATTTTTCAAGCAAAAAAAAAGCAATACAGCATATTCCTTCATTAATTCACGTTTCATCCGAAATAACCCCATTCTCAGTCTGTATTACATCAGTATAAAATACTTGCTTTGCAAAACGTTCACCGCATTTCTTACAACAAACTTTTAGAAGAAAAAAGAAATGCCCTGATTTACAAAAAACTAGAAAGTATTTCTGGTCATGATTTTTCGATATGACTAAGAAGTGGAAATTTGTCTGTTGTGATTTTGTTCCATTTGTGATCTGTGGTGTGAATTTTCGGGAACAAAGTTATTCTTAAATTGCGGGAAACCTGTTTAGTCTTGGTTGTCCAGTATCACCATTTTCTGACGCTTTTGTGTCCAGATCCATAATCAATTTCTTCCCCGTATTTAAAACAACGTATGTAAAACCATTACTGTAAGGTCTGGAAAGGCGTTTGGTGGACTAAGTGGTTAAAGCCATAGGTGAATGGGTTTTGCTAATCGAAGTGATTTCAAAATCGCCAAATCACCTACAGGAATCAGCTGTCTACACACCTAATCCTGTTTTACGTGTGCTGGCCTTTGTGAATAACTAAAATTTGCACAGTTTTGTGAGTCACTGATATATCAGATGCTGAGAACTTTGAACCTCCCTGGGTTGACGAGTGATTTTTTTTTCTTTTTTTTTTTTTTTCGTTTTTCCAAATCTTAGATACCATAACTAAAAAAAAAAACCAACAAACAAACAAAAAAACAAACAAACAAACAAAAAAAACCCATAGCAATAGACAAAGAAGATGGTACGTTTCCTACATTTGACTTGCGTATGATGAGTTCATGTGACAGAGAAAGAATGGCACAAGGCAGTGCTCATTTGGAAGAGTTCATTTTCACACACACTGCTCACTGACCCACTTCTTTCCTTAGCAAGGCAGTGCTCATTTGGAAGAGTTCATTTTCACACACTGCACGCTGACCCACTTCTTCCTTAGCAAGGCAGTGCTCATTTGGAAGAGTTCATTTTCACACACTGCACGCTGACCCACTTCTTTCCTTAGCAAGGCAGTGCTCATTTGGAAGAGTTCATTTCCACACACTGCACGCTGACCCACTTCTTTCCTTAGCAAGGCAGTGCTCATTTGGAAGAGTTCATTTCCACACACTGCACGCTGACCCACTTCTTTCCTTAGCAAGGCAGTGCTCATTTGGAAGAGTTCATTTCCACACACTGCACGCTGACCCACTTCTTTCCTTAGCAAGGCAGTGCTCATTTGGAAGAGTTCATTTCCACACATTACACACTGGCCACTTCTTTCCTCAGGTGCTGTCACCCCACTTCCCCTCCCTGCCACTGCCAACCCCTCACCCCTCCCTCCCTACCCCCTCCCTCCTCCTCCTCGACTGATTCTTCTTTTGCTCTAGGGCAGCGCTGTGGCATGGTCTGCCCTTCATTAGTGCTGCTGTCTCTGTATCTGCCACTTATTGTGACATCGTTCTGACCTTCATCAGTGCTGTTGTCTCTGTCTCTGCCAGGTATTGTGACATGGTCTGACCTTCCTCAGTGTTGCTGTCTCTGTCTCTGCCAGTTATTGTGACATGGTCTGACCTTCCTCAGTGCTGTTGTCTCTGTCTCTGCCAGTTATTGTGACATGGTCTGACCTTCATCAGGGCTGTTGTCTCTGTCTCTGCCAGGTATTGTGACATGGTCTGATCTTCATCAGTGTTGCTGTCTCTGTCTCTGCCAGGTATTGTGACATGTCGTGACCTTCATCAGGGCTGTTGTCTCTGTCTCTGCCAGG
>JADBJO010001965.1:135000-150000 GCA_016801955.1 Conus betulinus | reverse complement strand
TAGGTTTTAACTTTTTTTCTTTTATTCTCTCTGTCCAGATGAAGCCTTGCTCCGTCTATGATCAAAAACCATGGCAGCCCTTTGAATCTCTGTCCTGGCATTCTCTTGATGCTGAACCAGGTTCATTCTTACTTCACCCACCCTTTGAGAAAAATCTTCACCAATGAAAATGTAACTGCCGAAAAGTTATGTCTGGCATTCAGAGCTCTCTCCTAAATTTCATAAACTGTGCACCTTCCAGGGAATCAGATTTTCTATCCCAGCAATGAAGTCTGTCAACCTCAGTGTCCCGGGACAGTTGCACTTTGTCAGCAAGTTTGTAATAATTTGCTCATCTTCCCTCTAACTCGTCAGTATTTTGTTCTGAAGTTTCAACTCGTTCGCACAGAATTAGAACGTGCTCTTTCAAGTGCTGATTTTCATGTTATAAATCCTCCATTCCCTCCATTACAGGCGCCACTTCATCATGTGACCCCGCACCCATGTCCCTCCCTTCTTTCCCCTCATTCTTCAATCCATCACACTGACATTCCACAACGTTAAGAGAGGCCAGGTGGGGGGTCCGGAAGAACCACCGCTTGGAGATGCCAGCCGGGTCTGTCTCGGGTTCTCTGTCTTCCCAGAGCAAGTGCAGGTCCGGAGCTCAGCTCCACATCGCCACAGCGAGGCAGAAAAATAAAGCCCAGCTACAAATGCACTGGGGGAACATTGACCATGATACCGTCCCGTAGCGTTGAGATTTTCAATGTTCCAACGAACAAATATCTTGTTTGCTTTGCTCGGTGCGACATGGATGCGACCAATGCTGACATGAATCCGCCACAAAAAATCCAAAGTGATCTCTGGCATGGTCACCTCCAGCTCGTCTCCAGATCCAGGGGGCTCACGTTCCAGAAAGGATTATAGACTCACGTCTCCAGAATTTGTTTTATAGACCTCCTGCCACAATGAAGTTTATAGCAGACAACCAGAAGTGTATTCCCACTTGAGAGAGAGAGAGAGAGAGAGAGAGAGAGAGAGAGAGAGAGAGAGAGAGAGAGAGAGAGAGAGAGAGAGAGACAGAGAGACAGACAGACAGAGATGACAGACAGATGGACAGAGACAGAGAGATACAGACACAGATACACACAACGATTCAGACGGAGAGAGTTTAAGCACTGGAGATGGCAGCAGCAGACAGACACAGGCAGAGATCCCTTTTGCCATCGCCTCAATCGCTGGACGGGCACAGAGAGGATTGAACCTGAACTGACTGCTGTTATCCTTCGTTGGCAGTGACAGATACAGATCGGTCAGGCTGGACGTTTAACATGGAGCAGTTCATTTCATGTCGGGGTGTAATTCTCTGACTTAGGCTGTGTTTATATAAAGTATGCAACAACCCAAAAAAATGATTAAGGAATGAATGGATAGATTAATAATGATAACAAGAAAGGTAATATAATAGTCATTTTCTATATAATGACAATGATGATAATAATAATGATGATGGAATGATGATGGATAATGATGATGTATGATGATGATGATGATGATGATGATGATGATGATGATGATGATGATGATGATGATGATGATTGATGATGATGATGATGATGATGATGATGAGGGTTTGATGATGGTGATGATGAAAAAAAAAAAAAAAAAAAAAAAAACAGGGGTGACGGTTCATTGCAGGTAGCGAGTGCTCCAGAGGACGCCTGGATCCCCTTCATTCGATCCATGTACCCCGATCTCCTCACCAGAACCTATTTCTTCCCGCCCCTTTCTTCAGTCGAGTTCCTCGTACCGTAGAGAATGTCACCGGGCTGACTGTCCGCGTCAGAGTCAATCCACTTCAACGCCTTTCTCGCAGACTACGGGCGACTTTTCAGACGCATCCCACCACCCCCACCACCCTCAACAGCAGGAACAGTTTTCACAGAAAACCCAGCAGGCCTGCAGGCTGAACGCTTCCAGGACACCGATCTTCGCGATGATGATGCACAGCGCCGGTGTCTCCAGGCCCTGGGGAATCTTGGGGGAGCCATGATCATCATCTCGCAAATGCAGTTCCGTAGGTATTTGGATAACCAGCATAATCCCCAACACAACATCAACCCCACCAACATCATTTCCCAACTTCCCTCCATCACCCACCCGTCCATCCCCTCCAACATTGCTGACGGGGAGTGTGACATCATCATTCTCCACCGCCGGTATGGCATTCTGGTGGGTGAGATCAAATCTGTCGGCGGGCAGCACCTCTCTACACAGTCACCAGCAGACCAGGACCAGGTCATCGCCAGGGTTGTCACGAAGGCCATAAACCAGCTGGACAACCAGGAGATCGCCCTCAAGCACCTTGTGCATGATATGGCTGGCGGCAACATCAGAGTGACAAAAGCGCTTCTTCTACCTAACATCACCTCAGCTCAGCTGACTGCAGCAGTGAACAGCTCTCAGCAGCTCCAAGTGGTGAGTAGTCATTATAAGTACTGGTTACAGCTGAGAAACAAGAACATTACTTCTCTGATTACAAAGCAGATGAAGACATGCAAACAGACTACATCGGTAGACCTGCCTGTTATAAAGATTTGGGTTTGCATACAGTGCCACAAAGACAGGTTTGCACACATTGCAACTGGTGAATATCTAAACACTGTATATAAACAGGGCTACACGTGTATTAGTCTGTGCACGTTGCTCGACACACAACTGGCTTTTTATTTAACATGTAGGCCTATGATGGCGGATTGTAAAGTGCTTAGAGCGTGGTCTCAAAACAAAAGCAGAAGCTATGAAAGTATTCAATAATGATGATGATGGTGATGATGATGATGATGATGATGATGATGATGATGATGATGATGATGATGATGATGATGATCATCATCATCATCATCATCATCATCATCTTCTTCTTCTTCTTCTTCTTTCGATGATTATGATAGTCACAATCATATAAAACTCGTCTGCATACAGTAACTGACGTAATTAGAACTGTAGATATCGTGAGTGACGCAGATTTACACATTGTAGCCGACACATGCCTGTGCACACTTTTTGACATGGATCTACTTACATTATAACTGACGTAGTTTACTACACACTGTATGAGATGGACCTATACCGACAGTGAGTGTCACTGTATTATAAGCACTGTGTGAGATGGACCTATACCGACTGTAAGTGTCAGTGTATTATAAGCACTGTATGAGATGGTCCCATACCGACTGTAAATGTCAGTGTATTATTATAAGCACTGTATGAGATGGTCCCATACCGACTGTAAATGTCAGTGTATTATAAGCACTGTATGAGATGGACCTATACCGACTGTAAGTGTCAGACTGTGGACCTATACCGACTGTAAGTGTCAGTGTATTATAAGCACTGTATGAGATGGACCTATACCGACTGTAAGTGTCAGTGTATTATAAGCACTGTATGAGATGGACCTATACGGACTGTAAGTGTCAGTGTATTATAAGCACTGTATGAGATGGACCTATACCGACTGTAGGTGCCAGTGTCACTGTATTATAAGCACTGTCGCTGACAGGTCTGCATACACTGCGTGATTTACCTTTGGCCTGTTCTGAACATGATGTACAACATGCCTGTACCTGCTGTATTATACAGGTCTGTACATATCATAGAGCAGGTCTCCTACCTACTGTGTTAATAAGTCTGCACATAGTATACAACAGGTCTGTGTCTACTATATTACCTACATCTGTACAAAGTGTATATAACAAGTCTGAGCCTACTGCGTTTCATAGGTGTATCCATACAAAACAAACACATCTGTACTTATGGTGTTACAAAGTGTATACATGTCAGGTCTGCACACACTGTGCTACGTAGTTCTGTACACACTATATACCGGGTCTACACCTGTGACAGTCCTGTACAGACTATATAAAAGGTCTGCACCTAACTATGACATAAGTCTGTACACACAGCATGACATAAATCTGATCTGTTGAACATGATGCACGACATGTCTGCACCTTTTGCATTAGGGCTGCATAGGTATGCACATAGTTTATAATGTAATTACCTCATTCAATGAAGAGGGGAAAAAATGGTTTCGTAATTCATGTAAGAGTATGTCATGTATATCGTATGATGTCAGTTCCTTGCGGCACTTGAAAGTTTACTTTTCTCATTCTGTCTTCCCCCCCTTCGTCGCTGGTTTCTCTCTCTCTCTCTCTCTCTCTCTCTCTCTCTCTCTCTCTCTCTCTCTCTCCCATCCTTCTTTCTTTCGTTTATTTTGGGTGGGGTGGAGGGTGGGGTGTAAGGTTGCTGCATTATCAGCAGCACCCTAACCAAAACACTCCCCAGCACCCCCCCCCCCCCCCCCCCCCCCCACCCCCCCCCCCCCCCCCCCCCCCCCCCACCCACCCGGCTCATCCATTCAAGGCCGTGACGATGTATACATTTATTATTAAACAGATAATGTCTGGGGGGTAGAGAAAGGGAAACCTTGTCTCCATGTCACAGCGAAGGAACACAGGCATCACGCAACATGTCTTTACTTTTAATCGTCATTCACACCTGATGACGTATTTCCTCAGTTGAGTCGTCATTTTTTTTTTTTTTTTTCCAGTTCTTAGTCGCAGCACGGCAAGCCCTCTGCAAAGTGTCTTTATATATGAGAAGTGATCCACATTGTCCGAACCTCTTACTCTTCAACATATATTCATATCGCTGTGACTTTGCACGCACTGACTGTGCGTATAAGATTACAACAAACAGGTTGCCCGCGTCACCTGTGATTGTTTTGTTTGATACTGGACGTCACTGTCTCCCACGTGTTCTTTCCATGATTTATCTCGCTTCCCTTCTCTTGACGGTTCCATACAAAGCACAGAGTGGAATGGTCAACTCTCAGATACCCAATTTTCAAAAAGAAACGGAATTAGTTTTTCACCAGACAATACAAACAGTTTGCTTATGTTGTGGATCGTGTGTGGCCCTTTTTCAGTCGTATGATATGTGCTCGTACATGCATATGAATATATGTCTGCGCCCTCAGTCACCTCGTTTTGAAACTTTCAGATACCCATGTTCCACCTCTGTTTCTCTGTGCACACTGGTTAGCTACATCGTTCAGACGTTCTGGTTGGTTATCTAGCTGTTCCTGTGTGTAAACTGGTTAGCTACATCATTCAGATGTCCTGGTTGGTTATCTTGATAATATTTTGAAATGGCGGGAAGGTGCTGTTGGTTGTGGTGAGGACTGGTCAATCATTATGTTTGTGGACCTTGATGTTCTCAAATTCCAACGTGATATACCCACTGAGAAACACAGTAGTTCAAACACAAAAGCGACGTTTGAAATTAAAAAAAAAAAAAGTTTGATTTTCCGCTTGCTGAACTTACGGAGACCTTTTTTCATCTATTAGATTTAATTTGAAGAAAAGAAAAAGAAACACCCGAAGGTGCTGGGGAGGACCCAGAGAAGCACTGTCTTCACATGCCTTTAGAGCAGTCCTGTACCACTTGGAGGCCTGCGCTGTGTTGACGATGGGTACAGGCACCCCGCTTGCTGAACTTACGGAGACCTTTTTTCATCTATTAGATTTAATTTGATCTTTAATGGGGAAAAAAAAAACACGACGGAGAGAAAGCATACCTGATGGAAAGTTGGTATCCTAAGTACGGACGTCGAATATGGGGTGATAATATCCAACGACTAGAGGTGGAATAAGGGGCAATGATATCCATAGTACAGAGGTGGACTGTAGGGTGATAATATCCAACGTATAGAGGTGGAATGTGGGGTGATAATATCTAAAGTACAGAGGTGAAATGTGATGTGATAATATCAAGTACAGAGGTGGAATGTGGGGTGATAATACATAAAGTACAGAGGTGGAATGTGGGGTGATAATACATAAAGTACAGAGGTGGAATGGAGGGTGAAAATATCCAAAATACAGACGTGGAAAGTGTGGTGATAATATTCAAAGTACAAAAGTGCAATATAGGGTGAACATTTCCAAAATACAGAGGTGGAAAGTGGGGTGATATTATCAAAGTACAGAGGTGGAAAGTGGGGTGATAATATCCAAAGTACAGAGGTGGAATGTGGGGTGATAATATCCAAAGTACAGAGGTGGAATGTGGGGTGATAATATCCAAAGAACAGAGGTGGAATGTGAGGTGATAATATCCTAAGTACAGAGGTGGAACGTGGGGTGATAATATCCAAAGTACAGAGATGGAACGTGGGGTGATCATATCCGAAGTACAGAGGTGGAATGTGGGGCAATAATATCCAAAGTACAGAGTTGGAATGCGGGGTGATAATATCCAAAGTGCAGAGGTGGAATATGGAGTGATAATATCCAAAGTACAGAGGTGGAATGTGGGGTGGTAATATCCAAAGTACAGATGTGAAATATAGGGTGATAATATCTCAAGTACAGAGGTGGAATGTGGGGTGATGATATCTAAAGTACAGAGGTGGAAAGTGGGTAATAATATCTAAAGTACAGAGGTGGAATATGGGTGATGATATCCAAAGTACAGAGGTGGAATGAGGGATAATAATATCTAAAATACAGAGGTGGAATGTGAGGTGATAGTATCCAAAGTACAGAGGTGGAATGTGGGGTGATAATATCCAAAGCTCGGAGGTGGAATATCAGGTGAAAATATCCAGAGGTGAAATGTGGGGTGAAAATATCCAAAGTACAGAGGTGGAATGTGAGATGAAAATATCCAAAGTACGTAGGTGGAATGTGGGGTGAAAATATGCAAAGTACAGAGGTGGAATGTGGGGTGAAAATATCTAAAGTACAAACGTGGAGTGTGGGGTAATAATATCCAAAGAACAGAGGTGGAATGTGGGGTGAACATATCCAAAGTACAGAGGTGGAATATGGGGGTGATAATATCAGACTACAGAGGTGGAGTTTTGGGGTGAAAATATGCAAAGTACAGAGGTGGAATGTGGGGTGAAAATATCCAAAGTACAGTACAGAGGTGGCATGTGGGGTGATAATATCCAAAGTACAGAGGTGGGATATAGGGTGATAATGTCAAAGTACAGAGGTGGAATGTTGGTTGATAATATCAAAGTACAGAGGTGGAATGTGGGGTGAAAATATCCAAAGTACAGAGGTGGAATGTTAGGTGATAATATCAAAGTACAGAGGTGGAATGTGGGGTGATAATACCCAAAGTACAGAGGTGGAATGTTGTGTGTGTGTGTGTGTGTGTGGGGGGGGGGGGGGGGGGGGGGGGGGGGGCAAGTAAACACCAGGTCTGCTGCCAGACATTGCGTTTGACGTGAAAACTGTTAAGCAGAAAGGTTCACTGGGCACACTGGTGTGTATTTGACTTTGGATAAACAATTACTACACAGGTTCACTGGGTACGCTGACGTCTATTTGGGTTTGGAGAAAACACTTACTACAAAGGTTCACTGGGCACACTGATGTGTATTTGGCTTTGGATAGACAATTCCTTGTACCGATTGTTGAAAGCGTCATGCAAATACATACGTAAAATAATATTTTGTACATGCATTGCAACCCCTGTTAATGGCATAACCAGAATAATAGGTTTTTACATGCTTTACAACCCCTTGACAGACATGCCCCAAACAATAGTTTGTACATACAGTACACCCCCCCTGACAATGACATTCCCTAGGTGATGGTCAGTCCACTGTGTGTCCTGCAGGCCTTGTGTCGTTCCACCCACAGTCAAGGCGTGACACAGGCGGTCAGCCGCTGTCTGTGTTCCGACCGGCTGCCACAGCCAGCAGCCTGGTGGCGCGCCTTGACGACAAGGGGACCTGACCCGTCCATGACGGATGTATTGTATGAACGCCTGGCAGCCAGGTAAGACATGAAGTAAAAGTATTCTGAACATTCTGATTAGCATGAAACTTTCCAAAACTGAACATTTTAAACACACACACACACACACGCACGCACGCACGCACGCACACACCACTCTCCGGTCTCTTTACGCACTACCTTCGTTATAGACAGTCATGTTAGTAGAAATTCGACCTGTCCATTATGTCGAAATACAAAAGAGGATGAAGTTCATGTTGTATTGGCTTGTCCAGTATGAGACGAACTTAGAGAGGAATTCATCTCACGAAAGTACTTCAATAATCCTTGCCTTTTCAAATTAATCTTGTTGATGTCGTCATCAAATGAAAACACGGTTAAAACAGTTAGCGATTCATTTATATAAAACATTCAAAAAGCGAACTATGTATGTAACATAAAGAATACCAAGATCCATTTGCGACATGATTTATGATGTACTTCCCCATTCTAAGGGGCTATGGCCTTTAGAATAAAACATTTGAGTCTTAAGTGTTGAGTCTCTCTGCGAGAAACGAACGAACGAACTAACGAATTTTATGTTAAGAGGGTAATGGAATAACCATAACTAGAATTTTATATCCAGCCTTCTTATAGCAAGAATATAAAAAAAAAAACACATGTTACAAGAAACAAAAAGCAACGAGGAGAGAGAGAGAGAGAGAGAGAGAGAGAGATAGAGAGAGAGATGAGAGAGAGAGAGAGAGGAGAGAGTACGAGAGGGAGAGGAGAGAATTGATGAGGAGAGAGATGAGAGTGTGGATCGAGTGAGAGGAGGAGGCAACGGGGGGTGTGTGTGTGTGTGTGGGTTGGTGAGGAGGGGGTGAACAGAAAGGGGAGGGAGAGAAATGGGGGGGGGGGGGGGGGGGGGGGGGGGGGTGGGGGGGGGGGTGGGGGGGGGGGAGGGGGGAGGGGGTGTGTGTGTGTGTGTGTGTGTGTGTGTGTGTGTGTGTGTGTGTGTGTGTGTGTGTGTAAAAGGAAGTGTTTTGCTGCTGTTGGAAGTGTGCAGACAGGATAAGCTCATGATATAAAAAGGAGGGGTGGAGGGACGTGGGGTGGGAAGTAGGGGAGGGTTTCGGATGGGAGGCAGGGGGCAGGGGGCAAAAACTATGCATGTTTCAGACAGAATCGTAAAAAAAAAAAAAAAAAAAACAGAACGATTACGTATAACAAAGTAACTTCCAAGGGCAAACAGAGACATGTTTGTAAGCAGAACAACGAAGAAGTAATAAAACATTATGTTAAAGGAATGCTCTATAGACACTATGTGTCAAATTTTCAGCATTGTCCTTTAAAGATCGCAGCAGTTCTACCAAGTTTTCTTCTTCTAAAAAAAAAAAAAAAAAAAAAAAAAAAAAAATTGACGTGAATGAATCTGGGAGAAAAGTTTCCACCCATTGACAAGTGACGAAATATACTTAAGAGTGATCAGTTACCCACACATGGAACTAACACTTTTAGAGAACTTAAAAAAAAAAAGAAAAAAAAAAAAAAAAAAAAAAACCCATCAATTCTGTAGCGGAACACAAGGGATATTATCAGTCTACAATGATAGACTAATGAGCTTAACAATTTATGTTATATGATTTCAAATGTTTTTGTTTGTTGTGTGTGTTTGTTTGTTTGCTTGCTTGTTTGTTTTTTTGTTTTGTTTTGTTTTTGACGCTAGCATCTTCTCATCAGTAGGACTACTCGTCCTACATATTTCCCATGCTGTTTCAAGGAGACTACAGTTTCCCTAACTGAAACGGAGGGGTATATATTTCTAGCTTACTCTGCTCTTTTTGCACTTTTTTGGCTGCTGTTGTCCGCCATTTCACTGTCATTTATGTCACAGTAAGATTGTATTCCGCGATATTCAATGACAGTGTATTTTACAGACAGGCAATGTAATTTAAAAAAAAAAAATGTAATCGAGGTCAGGATATAGTTTTGCCATTTAAATGTAGAAATTGTATATAGATTTTAACTCAGATATTTTATTTAGGGGAAAAAAATCATATATATATATATGATTTTTTTCCCCTAAATAAAATATCTGAGTTAAAATCTATATATACATATATAGTAACCTAAATAAAATATCTGAGTTAAAATCTATATATATATATATAGTAACCTTATACATTCCAAGGATAAGTACCGAATATATATATATATATATATATATATATATATATATATATATAGAGAGAGAGAGAGAGAGAGAGAGAGAGAGAGAGAGAGAGAGAGAGAGAGAGAGAGAGAGAGAGAGATCTGCCTTCGAGAGAGGATTGCGGTGGGATTCTTATTATGCAGCTAGTGAAGGGTTTTCATTTTTATAAATATACATTTCCCCGTTTTTTCTTCATTTTTTTTTTTTTTTTTTTTTTAAATTTCAAATCTTTGCCAAGTCATTACTATAATAATGGAAGAATTGTTAACCTACACTTGTTTTACCCCACTACTTAATGGTTCACACACACACACACACACCACACACACACACACACACACACACAACACACACACGCATACACATAATGTTCTTGATAGATAGATAGATGTCATTTCGTTAAATGACTAAAAAAAAAAACATTATGAATTGTAATGGAGGAACGTGACAGTAGACAGACAGACCGACAGGTAGATAGATACTCATACAGATAGACAAATATGCATACGTACGTGCATGCGTGCATTCATGCACACATACACAGATACATATGCACATACATACATACATACATACATACATTCGTACACACATATATGTATGCATACATACATACGTACGCACCCTACACGACAAATACAGTCCCCATAAGCAGCCAGCACAACACTACCCCAATGGACATGATTTGCGGCACCAGTTACAAGGTTTGATGACACGGAGAATGAAAAAGGGAGTCCAGTTCCTGTTGCAGAATCGTGGGTTTTGTTTGTTTGTTTGTTTGTTTGTTTTTAATTTCGTCTCTTTCACTTCCAGTAGTTCACCATCTCTGGAGGGTTTCAACGGGGACCATCTCTTATGTTTTAAAACGTCTTGATATCAAAACGACTCTTTCTTCCTCTGACTCCTCAGTGGAACAGACTCCATCTATGTTGCTCACTTTCTGCAAACTAGGAACTCTGAACGTGTGGAGGAATAGGCGAAACAAGAAGAAGAAGAAGAAGAAGAAGAAGAAAAGAAGAAGAAGAAGAAGAAGAAGAAGAAGAAGAAAGAAACCGATACGAAGAATTCCGAGCAAGAAGCCCATCTCGGGTCAAAGTATCTAAGAATGACAAGAATACTCCATATTATCTCGGAGCAAAAACGCAGTCATATTTCATCTGTCTCTCTCTCTCTCTCTCTCTCTCTCTCTCCAAAGAACTCCTCGCTCTCTCTCTCTCTCTCTCTCTCCATCTCTACACAGTCCATACACAGTGTGTGTGTGTGTGTGTGTGTGTGTGTGTGTGTGTGTGTGTGTGTGTGTGTGTGCGTGCGTGCGTGCGTGCGCGCGCGCGCGCGCGCGCGCGCGTGTGTGTGTGTGTGTGTGTGTGTGTGTGTGTGTGTGTGTGTGTTGCACTAACAGGTTCTGTGGACCGGCCAGCACGGTCGACATCCCCACAGCTGGCCATCCACGCAAGGTGCTGAGGACCTTCGGTGAGGCTGTGGCCGAAACTGCCCTGCGCTTCTCCTCCCCCTCGTCCTCACGCCCCAGCAGCTGGCTCTGCTCAACATGCAGCCAGAGCCGCAATACCTGTACCTGCAGGGTCCACCAGGCTGCGGGAAAACCGTAGGTGTTGGTGTTGAAGGCCCTGCAGTGGGCGAGACAGGGGGAAAGGGTGGTTGTTGTTAGTCAGTCAGTTCACAGAGCAGTGACCATCTTGTTGGAGGAAACTGGGCAGAATGCTGGGGATAGCAGCAGCGGCACCAGCTGGAAGCATCCACCCTCACAGCTGTGACATCAATGACGTCAGTGACGTCAGTAAGGATGTTTCCCGTCTGGAGCAGCTGCTCGGTGCTGGTGCTGATCCTTTGGCCTTCATCCTCTTTGATGAGGCTCCTGAAGACAGGTCAGGTTTTGACTTTAGGTCACATGTGTGTGTGTGTGTGGGGGGGGGGAGGGGGGGGGCGTGGGCGTGCGCGTGCGCATGTCCGTTCCTCCCCATCACCCCCCGCCCCACCCTCATCACCAATCAAATATAGAATCTGTTCTCTTTGTTCAAGATATTATATTTCTCTTTATTTGAACACGTTGAACGACTCGCGCAAAAAAAAAAAAAAAAAAAAAAAAAAAAAAAAAAAAAAACCTGAGTAAATGAACACATTAATAAGCAAATAAATGAATTAATTAAAAAAAAGGAAAACAGATAAATGAGAAATAGATATATAAACACGTTGATAAACAAATGAATGAATGAAACAAGTCGATGAATAAAGAAACAAATGGAGGTAGGAAGGAACTAATATATAATTTTAAAAAGTAAAGAAAGGAATGAATGAATGGATCAATTAATAGATATGAAGATGCATGCAGTATGAGCAAGGGAATATGGACAAAAAAAAAAAAAAAAAAAAAAAAAAAAAAAATATATATATATATATATATATATATATATATATATATATATATATATATATATATAGATAAAAGAGATAACACAGATTTCGTTATGATATGGGTAGCGAACAGTTTGTTTCCCCTGCTTCACCAGATTACCTTTGTGTATTCAGCATGTGTGTTTGTTGTTATCCACGCGCTATTCTGTTTAATGTATCTATGTATAGTACAGAGCACTAAGTAGTTTCTGTTGTCCGTTATATTAAAACAGTGCTAATTCATGTCAGTGTTTTATAGTATTGCAATGTGTTGTTTTTGTATTTCCATGTACTGTATAGTTGTCACAAGAAGCTTCTGTCAGCAGAGCTTGGGCTCTCTCCGGGCAAACTGCCACATTTCTCTGGTGCTGCCATTTTTCATGCCAGCATGGATGTAGGGGTTCAGCTTTTAGTACAGTTTTTTTGTCCCCAGCACCCGATCCGCCAAACTCCGAAAGAATAACAGAAGAAAATGTTGTCTTCAGTCGTTGAATGCAACACACATTCCTCCCATTCGACGCAGAAATCACCGATGATTATTTGTCGCGAAAGTGCATTAACTCTGTAAGATTCAAAGATAATTTTTTGTCGCGAAAGTGCATTAACTCTGTAAGATTCAAAGATAATTATTGTCACAAAAGTTTATTAACTCTGTAAGATTCAAACGGTAGTGAAAATTCATTCCTCTCATCATCATCATTTTGCACGGATGCAGCTTTTCCCCGCATCCTCCTCCTCCGCTTTCTGCCATACTGCTGGTTACAGTGGAGGATTCCAAGGCTTCATATAAATACATGATACAGCAACTCGCTCACCTTTTCTCTCCATAACGCTCCACACACACACACACACACACACGCACACGCACACACGCACACACACACACACACACACACACACACAATCTGTGTGGAGAGAGCGAATAGACTATTCTATTCTAAGACACCGTTCTTCAGAGCTATTTTCCAGGAAAACAGGCCTACCCTACACTGCTCAATGCATTCTTTAATGACCTTCCAAATTACGTGCAGACGACGATTCTTCTAATTCGATCACAAACGACGGCACCGAATTTCCATGTCTGTTAGATGCACATGACATAATAGTTCTGTTCATCTACAAAGCTTGCTTACAAAATAAATGAAACTGCATTTGTATAGCATTGAATAGAGATTTTAAGATCAGTTTCACCAAAACATGATCCTAAAATACCTCTTGCATTCAAAGATCGGTCAAATATCATGCAGATCATCAACCAGTACAAA
Source organism: Conus betulinus (assembly GCA_016801955.1). Lineage (NCBI taxonomy): Eukaryota > Metazoa > Mollusca > Gastropoda > Neogastropoda > Conidae > Conus > Conus betulinus. Next base: position 136,333 of record JADBJO010001965.1, on the reverse strand, counting down.
TTTTGCTCGACATGAGCAGCGCAATTCTCGAATTCCAACCTTTTTTCTACCGAGTTTATCTCTAGCACCAGCACCAGCACCACCCTCCCCTCTCCCCTCCTTACCCCCCCCCCCCCCCCCCCCCCCCCCCCCCCCCCCCCCCCCCCCACAAGACGCATGCAAACGTACACGAGTCTGCAATTTTTAAAATGCCTTCTTAAAATGCAGTCATTCTTCCTGCCTCAGTGGAACACGGTTGATACCCAGTCAGGTTACAAACTGTACGCAGCTGAGCTTTTGGTCACACATAACAAAAGCAAACCACAAATCACACCTCTAACAGGCATCTGAAAGCCTGCTTCAAAATGTACAAACATCCGACACTTCATCGCTAGAATGTATGCTATCCGAAATGTTTCACATGAAACGGAAATTATTCATATCCGGAGGGGAAAAAAAAACAACAACAAAAAAAACATGTTATTGGAAAAGGAATTGGACTCCAAATGGATATTTGTCTGGAAACAACAAAAGGTGGCACTTTGAGAATGCATTCTTTCACAGAATTTACTTGAACTACCGACTAAATGAAGTCAGTAGACATCGCTACTGTGGTCACGATCCACAAACAGGAAAGAACAGATACATGGACATTACAGACGGAGTGAGAAAAATGGTCAGCAGACATATTCTCTGTGGTCTGGACATCTACTGCGCCAAGATTAACCAGACCCAGAATTGTGCAGACACAGAGAGACACACCAGACAGATAGACAGACACACAGATAGACGTACCAAAAAAGACAGGCTCACAGAGTCAAGTCTGAAAGTCAATGAATACTATAACAAAAACTGACAGATTATTGTCTCTCACTGCTATTATCACCATTACTACCACTACTATTGCTGTTTTTGATATCATTACTACTGCTATATGTAATACCTCTACTGCTTCTGCTGCTGCTACTACTACTGCTACTGCTGCTACAGCTACTGCTGCTAATATGTTACTACTAGTGCTGCTGCTACTACTACTACTGCTGCTGCTGTTTCTATTGCAATTGCTACTACTACTACTACTACTACTACTACTATACAAGGAGAAGGCGGAACATTCTGGCATGCTATAAATGCGCTGCTCAAATATCAGATTTAAATGGAGAAATGGAGCACAAAAGAGGGAAACACTGCTGGTACTGCCACCACTACCGCTACCACAGCTGCTGCTGCTGCTGTTGCTGCTACTGCTACTGCTGCTGCTGCTGCTATAATACGTCTGCTGCTATCACAACTAGTTCAATTGTAGCACAAAGTATGAAGAATGTAAAAAGGCATTGAAGACATGTGACTATAG
>JADBJO010001965.1:112500-130000 GCA_016801955.1 Conus betulinus | reverse complement strand
ATAAATGGCTGTGTAAATGGTGAATATATGATGTTAAATACTGTCAATAAAGGGCAGGGCAGTGTCTTTCAAGCAAGAAGCCTGTTGAATCAATGGGAAGAATGAGCGAAAGTGAGCTGGATGCAGTGTATGCCTCTGTCTGTCTGTCCGTCTGTCCGTATGTATGTCGGTCTGTTGTCTGTCTGACCGACTGTCTGTCTGTCTGTCTGTCTGTCTGTCCCTGTCTGTCTGTCTCTCTCTGTCTCTCTCTCTCTCTCTCTCTCTCTCTGTCTCTCTCTCCTCTCTCTCTCTCTCTCTCTCTCTCTCTCTCTGTGTGTGTGGTGTGTGCGTGTGTTGCATAACGACATGTATATACAAACACACATCAGCACAGTCCACTGTCTGATATGTGTGATATGTGTGTGTAGAAACCTTGCCAGTGTCCTTGACATATATCGTTAAGAAGACATCAAGCAAATGCACTACGCGTGTTCAACATCAATTTTCCATGAGGCGAGTGGAGGCACAGGAGCAAAAATTTCAGCTTTGGAAAAAAAAACAAAGAGCAAACACACACCTTTCAGCCTGGCTCATCTCCAAATCTGCCCTGTCCACACTGCCACAGACTATTCAGTGCGAGAACTGACCTGATCAGCCATCTCTGTACTCACACCAGCACCCAGTGATAGCGGAAGTCGCGGTCATCTTCGCCTGTGAAGGACAAACAACAACAACCATCATCATTCAATACAGAATCCTCGGGAAATCGATTGGCATTGATTGGATGACTTGCATGTTTGAAATAAAAAGATATCTGAAGCTCCTTGACAATGATGTGATCAATTTACCATTGTACCATTCAAATCCCCACACAATAATACATATACATCTTCGTGAACATCTGGACAAAAAAATCTTCCCATAATGCAATGCCACTGACAGACTCAAAATGTGGGGAAGCTACTGGAGGTAGATACAGATATACATACAATATATCTTTGTTCATACCAAACAATGTTTTATTGATTATTACTGCACCAAAGGCATTAGATCCATTTCTACATCTTTAACATATGGCACATGCATATTTTCAACGAGACACGAAATATATCCGATCGTCTCCCTTTGACTATCAATTTCATCGTAGGGGAGCAGAACATTTTGTATCCAGATAATAGACAACATTTAAATTCATCTATAAGCGTTTCAACTAAAAAAAAAAAATCATATCGAAAGACTGATGAAATGTTTCAAAGTCGCTGTCCTGTTATTTGGATAGTAATCCATTGATATTCATGTGGAGAGAAGGTTATGATTTAGGTGTTGTGTTTTTTTTTTTTTTTTTTTTTTTCACTTTTTTATTTTTAGTCACGTCTTTCCAGCGCCTACTTTCACAGAAGTCATTGACAGAAGCACACACGGAAGTTAAAACACAGAGTACTCGTCACCCAGGTAATCACACTCACTGTCACCAACACTAAAATCACGTGCATGTTTACTGTCATGTGGGTTATACTGGACGGTGGTGCCGGTGTCTCTGTTGCAAAATGTCTGTCGAATGTCTCTTACCCGTTTGGAATAGTCCTCAGTGAATCTATTTGAACCTTTAAGTTTCCCTTCAGCTTTTAGAATCTGTACCTTATGGTTGTAAAAAAAAAAAAAAAAGCACAGTGGGCAATCACTGGGGAGTCAAGTCGGGGAACTCAGCCGGTGCACACAGTCAAACTCCACCTGGTCAGCCAGGCCCAGTTTGTCCCGTCAGAAGGTTCTGCACCAGGCCCTCACAGTCTGCACTGGTCTTCTCGTCTCTTCTGGGTCTCTCCCTAGAAAATAAGGTCGTTGCTCCTGGAACAGGCCTCTCCTGATGGTCGATCCATCCCTGACAGTTTGTCCAGCTTCTCACGCCCGTTGTTACTGGTCTTCTGCAGTTTCCCGTTTTCTCTCGACAGCTTTGTCACCTCCTTCTTCAGTTCTCTCATCTGGCTGTGTGGGGCTGCATAGTCCTCCTTCAGTTCTCTCATCTGTCTGTGTGGGGCTGCATAGTCCTCCTTCAGTTCTCTCATCTGGCAGTGCAGAGCTGCATAGTCCTCCTTCAGTTCTCTCACCTGGCTGTGTGGGGCTGCATAGTCCTCCTTCAGTTCTCTCATCTGGCAGTGCAGAGCTGCATAGTCCTCCTTCAGTTCTCTCATCTGTCTGTGTGGGGCTGCATAGTCCTCCTTCCTTTCTCTCATCTGGCAGTGCAGAGCTGCATAGTCCTCCTTCAGTTCTCTCACCTGGCTGTGTGGGGCTGCATAGTCCTCCTTCAGTTCTCTCATCTGGCAGTGCAGAGCTGCATAGTCCTCCTTCAGTTCTCTCATCTGGCTGTGTGGGGCTGTATAGTTCTCCTTCATTTCTCTCATCTGGCTGTGCAGAGCTGCATAGTCCTCCTTCAGTTCTCTCACCTGGCTGTGTGGGGCTGTATAGTTCTCCTTCAGTTCTCTCATCTGGCTGTGTGGGGCTGCATAGTCCTCCTTCAGTTCTCTCATCTGGCTGTATGGGGCTGCATAGTCCTCCTTCAGTTCTCTCATCTGGTTGTGTGGGGGCTGTATAGTCCTCCTTCAGTTCTCTCATCTGGCTGTATGGGGCTCCATAGTCCTCCTTCAGTTCTCTCATCTGGTTGTGTGGGACTGTATAGTCCTCCTTCAGTTCTCTCATCTGGCTGTGTGGGGCTGCATAGTCCTCCTTCAGTTCTCTCATCTGGCTGTGTGGGGCTGCATAGTCCTTCAGTTCTCTCATCTGGCTGTATGGGGCTGCATAGTCCTCCTTCAGTTCTCTCATCTGGCTGTGCGGGGCTGCATAGTCCTCCTTCAGTTTTCTCACCTGGCTGTGTGGGGCTGCAAAGTCCTCCTTCAGTTCTCTCATCTGGCTGCATAGTCCTCCTTCAGTTCTCTCATCTGTCTGTGTGGAGATGCATAGTCCTTCCTCAGATCATGGACTTCCTGCTTCACTGCGTCCAGCATAGCGTCCATCAGGTCAGGTCATGTGTTCAGGGTATCCCTGACGTCACGGAGCGTGAGTTCTATGGCGACAGATACATGTCCAGAAGTGTGAGAGTCGCTGGTCCTTTTCCCGACTGACTGTCCGGATGGACCCTCCACTGTAGAGTCGTGTCTGACGCATGGAGTCTCTGCTGAGTGGAGGGCTGAGTCTTGGGTTCGATTCGATGTGGCCACACTGAAGGAGCAAAGTGCCCCAGGTTGAACAGGACAGGAGCAGTCCTGAGGTAGCACCGTCCTCTCTGTGTACAAGGGGAACAGTGCAGATGTATCCAAGGGGCACAAAGGCACAAATGCAGATGTGTCCAAGAGGTACAATGCAGATATGTCTCAGGGGCACAATGGAAATGTGTCCAGGGGACACAGTGCAGATGTTCGCATAGTCACGGAGTAATTCCATGAGAAGCTAGAACTGAACTTTGTTGTATGCATCTTCTAGATCTATTGCAACAGCTAGTGTTTCTTCCTTACTTTGGAATCCTTCATACACTTCATGGGCAAAAGCGGCTGCATTTTCCCATGTACATTTACCTGTTCTGTATCCTCCTTAATTTGAAGGGAGGATTTGTCAACTTTCAAGATCTCTTGCGAGTTTTCTTGCTATGATTCGTTCCATGAGTTTTCCTGCTACATTTTTGCAGAGTGAGTATGCAGTAGCCATTTAGCTGATGATGATCTTTTCCTGGCTTTGGTAAAGCTTTCAGGTAGCTGTGTGTCCAGTCTTCTGGGACACAGCCTTTATCAAACCTTTCCTGGTAGAGACTGAAGACTAGGGCTGTGTCCTCTTGAGAGCTGTTTGATATCTGCATACCGTACTTAGTCTGGTCCTGGAGCACTATCCTTAGTGCATCTAGCTATTGAATCATCCAGTTCCGATTCTGTGATTTCATCATCAATGCCAGTCTGAGCTAGGTGTTGGTTTAACTTGGTCAAATATTTCTTCCTTTGCTCCAGATTTCTTTGACACTCTGTTCTATGAAACATTTAAGTAGAGCCGACCCTTTTTTTTTTTCTTTCTAAATTTGTCTTCAGTTTTGTGATTCCATTAACGTGTAAGACATCTGGGGTTGCCTTTGTTTGTTTTGTTTTGTGTTTTCCTTCCATGCGACTATAAAAGTGCCAGAACTGAGTCAGCGTTGTGTTACAATTACGTGACAGACAAAAACTGTAGCAACTTGGTTTCTATTGCTTCTTAAACTACTCTTTCGAATTGTTCAATCTTCTTACTCATGTCTGTTTTAATAGCTAGATCAGGGCAGGGTTTTCTTCTTTCTCTCTGCCAAATGCTTACAGACTTGCGTTTCTCGTTCCAGGCTGTTTCTGTGTCTATATTTCACGAAAGAGGTTGGACGATTTGTTTGGTTGTAGCATTGTTTCTTTTGCATCTTCTACTCCTTAACGTTCCTATGGTATCCCCTTCATTGTTGTTGTATTGCAAAAGGGTCCTTTCTTTCGTTTGTGTAAACTGTCAATATACCAACACTAACGCTGATATTAAATCTCATTACATGAAACTCGTTTTACTGATCAGCGGACATGGTGGACACTGGTGTGTGATCTTCCATTCAGTGCCGTGACTGCCACAAGCATCCAGGATTCCCCCATGGCAAGTGTGGGATCCTGGCTGAGCTTTGAGTTCAACCAGGTGCCATCGGGATCCTGAGTCTCTGCTTGGGGAATTGCCCCTGTTCGTGTCATGCTCCCAAGTTCATACAGAGAGAGAGAGAGAGAGAGAGAGAGAGAGAGAGACTGGATTCTATCGGGCGATCTTAACAGTAGAACTTCTAACTTTTTTCCTGATATTATAGACTTCAATGATGTAAGTTGTAACTTTCTTCATGATCATTCTGATCTTGCTAGCATTATAAGGAATTCGGCTGACAATGTACTCAATAATTATGGGAAAAAATTATTGAATATGTGCACAGCTTTTAGTCTGTGTATTCTAAAACGGGGTGTGCAATGGGGATATAGATGGAAATTATACTTACATATCTGAGTCAGGAAACAGTGTCAATGACTACTTTCTGCTGTCTAAGAGACTGTTTGTTATTGTTGTCTCGTCGTGTAAATTGTTAGTGTCGGAGAGAATAGAGTCTGATCATTTGCCAGTTGAACTGCATTTAAAATTTAAATTGAAAAGACATGTTACAAGGGGGCATACCATTACCGATGATCTGTTTATTGAAAAGTTTGTGTGGGATAATGATTTAGGAACTATATATTGTCAGAAAATGTTCTCTGACGAAACATTATCTGAACTCGATGGGGCCATTAGTTTGATTGATTCTGATTACAATGGTGCTTTGAGTGTCTTTAATGAGTGCATCAAAAAAAACAAGGCCAATGTATGAAAAAGAAAATCAACTCAACTTGACAAAATATCGTAAAAGTGGTGATTGGTTTGATGGAGAATGTAAGTCCAGCAAGAAGAAAAAGCGAAACAACTGCTTAACATTTTTAGAAAATCAAAAGCGAAAACTGCAGTGATGCATATTGCATAGCAAGACGAGAGCATAAACATTTAATAGATAGAAAAAAAAAACAGTATAATGATTTGGAATTGAAAAGGCTTGTTTCTTCAGTAAATAATCAAAAAGAATTTTGGGAGAATGTACATAAAATGTCCAGTAAAAGAAAACAAGTAAATAATAATTTAACAGTTGATTGATTTTTGACCATTTTAAAGGTTTACTTGAAGTGGAAGTAACTAGAGAGTGTAGCAACGAAGCTAATGATGACTTTGAAAGAACTTGCAATGTTGAAGAAGACTTTAGCGCGATGAACCGTCCGATATCAAAAGAAGAAGTGTTTTCTTGCTGTTAGAAAGTTAAAGAACGGTAAATCTGCAGGCCCAGATGGAATTATAGGAGAAATGTTGAAACATGGTGGGGATCGAGTCATTGATTTTTTTTTTTTAAAACTGTTTAATGTGTTGTTTGATAAAGGTGTTTTCCCAGATAATTGGACAAACTCTATTGTAATCCTTTGTTTAAAAAGGGAGACGCAGATAATCCAGGTAATTATAGGGGTATATATCTATGTGATACGAGCAGTAAAATCTATAGTACAATTATAAATAGCAGACTTCAAGAATGGGTTACAGAATATAATTTGACAGGTGAATATCAGGCAGGATTCAAAAGGGGCTATTCTACTGTTGATCATATGTTTACGTTGTTGTCATTGGTTCAGAAGCAATTTTGTTTAAACCGCAAATTGTATGTAGCCTTCATCGATTTTGAGAAAGCTTTTGATTCCATTAACAGACATCTATTGTGGCCTATACTCTTGAGAAATGGCATAAAAAAGGCAAAATGTTTCGTTGTATTCATAGCATGTATACTAATGTTAAAACCAGAATTAGATGTGGCTCCATGCTTACAGATTATATTAACTGCACACGTGGAGTGAAACAGGGGGATGTATGCAGTCCCGTTTTGTTTTCCTTGTTTATAAACGAATTAGCATTAGAAGTTATTAGGAAAGGGAAACACGGGGCTATTTTTTTTTCGTCAGACTATTTTGAACTGTTTATATTGCTTTTGGCCGATGATGTTGTGTTGCTGTCTGAAACTGTTATTGGTCTTCAAACACAGTTGAAATCTGTATAAAGCAGCTTCAGCTCTCCAGCTAAAAGTAAATATGGACAAAAGTAATATTATTGTGTTCAGAAAAGGTGGGGGTATCTAGGGGCTAGAGAAAGATGGATGTATGCAGGAGCTGTGATGCCTGTTGTTAATGTATACAAATACCTAGGAATTTGTTTTTCAACAAGATTGAGTTTTGTTATAGCATGTCGTAATTTAAGTAGTAGAGCTAAAAACGCTTTACTGTGCATTTCACAAAAGTTATATAAGTTTCAAAATAACTCGTTGACTGTCCTTTTGAAGATTTTCGATTCACAAATTCAGCCGATTGTTCAGTATGGCGCAGAGCTATGGGGACTTGACAATGCGGCATCTGAATGCGAAAAGGTTCACTTATTTGCTCTCAAGAGATTTTTAGGCGTAGAGATGCGGACTCCTAATGATTTTGTTTATGGAGAGACAAACAGATACCCTATATATATATAATTCAGCTGTAAAATGTGTAAAGTTTTGGTTAAAATTGACAAGAATGGAGGAATCTAGGCTACCTCATAAAGCTTACAAAATGTTGTATGATTTAGATATACGTGGAAAGAAAAAAAATTGGGTTACAAAAATGTTCGTTGTAAACTATATATGTTTGGTTTTGGATATGTATGGCTTAACCAAGGTGTTGAGGGGATAGACAGATTTCTGCAAGTTTTCAGAGAACGGTTTTTAATTTTATGTCGATGGCAAGAGTGGGACTCTCATATTAGTGATAGTGAAAGGTTTTGTGTTTACAGAACGTTTTGCAAGGTGCCTGAGGTAAAAATCTATTTACTGATGAATTTAGATAGACATTTAAGATATGTATTGACGAGGTTTCGATTTGGCATTTCTGAAATAGCGCAACATCGTCTACGTTACAAAATACACAGTAATGCTGACTTAAAATCCGCTTTGCAAAAAAACGAAAAAAGAAGATGATGTTCATTTTGTCTTATGTTGTCCTGTTTTGAGTGACTTAAGAACTCAGTATATACCTAGTAAATTTTATGCAGATCCAAATAAATTTAGACTTGCATTGCTTATGGCAACAGAGCATAAACAAACTGTGAAACAACTGTCCATTTATCTTTATAAAGCATTCAAGTTGCGCTCTGTTCTGGTTTCTTGATTAGAGTTGATCAAGATTATTTTCTCTTGCGTTGCATCGTCTCGTCTTGTCGAGCCTTCTGTGATAAAGTCCCAATAAAAGGCATGGCTCTGCTGTCGCTCGATGCTCTCTAGAACTGTGCAGATGGTTAGTTCTGAGAAATGAACACCCGTCCAGGCGTTGGTCGTTGGCTAATAGTAGCATCGCTGTTCCATGAAGTTTTCCAGATGAAATCAAGGCAGAGCACCCTATATGAAAAATGTTTTTTTTTTTTTGTTTGTTTGTTTGTTTTTTGACTCGTCCTCTTCACATAATGTAATACCTTGTCAACAGCCCTTGTCGCTGGTCAGCAAGAGCTACATTACTCAGGACATATTTCTTCAGTCAGAAAGTATTATTTTGCTCATGATTCACGTATTTCATCAGCTTTTCTTCAGTCGGAGGCCTTCTTCACTGTGTGTGTGTGTGTGTGTGTGTGTGTGTGTGTGTGTGTGTGTGTGTGTGTGTTTCTTTTTTTTTCCAGCCAGGGAATGTTTCTTCAGCCAGGAAGTATTTCTTCTACCAGGAAGTATTTGTTTATTCCGTTAGTACTTCTTCTGTTAAGAAGTATTTTACAGACATAAACTATTTCTTCATTTAGGGAGTGGGGGTCGTCGTTTTTTTTTTTTTAATCAGACAGTATTTCTTTGGTCAGGAAGTACTTCTTCAATCAGCAAGTATTTCTTCAGTCAGGAAGTTTTTTTTGTTTTTTTGTTTTTTTTTTTTAAATCTGGGAGTTTTTCTTCACCAAGAAGTAATTCTTCAGTCAGGATGTATTTCTGCAGTTTGTAGGCACATTCTTCAGTTTGGAAGTATTTTCAATTTTAGCAATTATTTCTTCTGTTAGGAAGTATATTTGTATTTGGGATGTGTTTCTTCAGTCAGGAACTATTTCTTCAGTCAAGAAGTTTTTTCTCAGTCAGAAAGTATTTCTTCAGTCATGAATTATTTCTAAACTCAGGAAGTCTTTCTTCACGTAACAATATAGTGACAGTCATTGACTCAAGGACACTGAAAATGACTGAATGCAACGTCATCAGATGGCTCATCAATCGGCTGTACCCAGGTAGGCAGCCCGTTGTGTAAACGAGAGTATGAACTATAAACGCAAAGACGTTGATTTTTAACCAAAAGCAGGTTTCTGTTAGTACTCCTCGTAATAAAGCAGTAATAAAATCAGCTGCAAAAAATACCTCATGCATGCAGATGTTTGCCCTTTTCACCATCCGGTAGCTACAAATCCAGGAGAATAGGGTCAGCCGTATCTCACGCATTCGCTTGCAGCTCAATTACAGAATTATGTAAGTAGTAGTTGTAATTAATTCCAATAACCCAACGTCGAAATTGTACCAAGTCTGTGTGATACCTTTCTCTCCATGAGAACTACGTCTCTTGCCAGACATACCTCTCATGGGCAAAGAAGATCTATCTTCAACTCATTCTCATGTTGTTTGCTCTCCAGCCATCCACAGAGAGGCATGTCAATGCCACAGTCATAGCCAAAGCGAATTCCATAAGAGCACGTTCAAAGCAACAGACCCTCAGTCGACTGGTTGTTTTCCAACGTACAAGGCACGCATTAACCCCCTCCCCTACCCATCCCTTAACATCTTAGACCTGTTGGAAACATGTTGATAGTCTCATTCAGCTGGACGCCACTGCGCGGGGGGGTTTTCAGGGAGGCTGCTGTAAAGTGTGATGAATCAGTGGAGGTAGGACTAAAACATGGCCTTTTCTTTGATTTTATTGAACTGACTTTACGGATGTTTCAGAAACGACCATTATACATTAACCACTAACTGAATGATGTATGTTCCTATGACTTTTGCATCATGAACCTATTTCTTTTGAAAGATGCGTATTTTGTTGGAGAGCTTCAAATACGTTTAATGAAGAACATACATTTCAAACTTAATTAATTTAACAGAAAATCAATTTGAGACCAATTCACAACAGAACTGTTTGTTTCAAAGGGCATCAATTCCAGTTTCATTTCCAGGTCACATCGTAGATACACACACTGTTCCAGGCGGCAAGGGCTCAGTATGGGGTATGTCCACCACCTACAGCAACGACCCTGCACCTGGCTGGCATGGAGCGGCTCACATTGTGGATCACCTCTGCTGGCATGGTGTCCCACTCCTCCTGTAGGGAGGTGAACTGCTCGTTGACGTTGTCTGAAGCGTGCACTTGCACCCGGATTTGTCTGTCCAGCTCATACCATGCGTGCTCCATGCGGTTGAGACCTGGCGACATTTAGAGCCAAGAAAGAACGTTGATGTCGTTGTTGGTGAGGTTTTACAATGTAAGTTTCAACAAATCTTAAATAAATGTTAGCGGACCGCCAAGAGAAACGCAGACAAACGAATCGCAAGACAAGACACACGACGCGTTTCAACATCTTAGGTCTTCTTCAGGCAAGACACAAACAAATAGGACAATGAAAACCAACGAGTTATCACTTAGTTTTGATCTCCTTAGCGCAAGGTTGGCGTTGAATGAAAACGAGGCTGTTAGAAAGGAGATCATGTGTGAGTCAATGTAGTAATGATGGTACTTATATTATTGATAGGAATACTACTAATGGTCAAAATATTGAGAAAAAAAAGAAAAAGACAGAAATTACTACAACTTTTGGTGATGATAATGCAATAGCAGTTGTAGTATGGGAGAAAAAGAGAGTGGGTTAAAGGATTCTGAAACAGCGTGGTTGCCGTGGCAACAGTCTTCTTAGTGGCGATGGTGATGTTAACCTTTCCGCGACGCGCTGTGCGATAGTCATGGCAACTCAGTCGACCTGTTCACGACGAGCCGTTCCCTGGTGACGGCAGCACTGCTGTACTGCCCGGATGTGCCGTGCCTCCATGATGGCATTTAAAACACACACACACACACACACACACACACACACACCATGTTCTCTCTTCTGCCGTCTAGGGGATGCAGGTGCCATACATATTTAGAACAGGGATCCAGCCACTGGAAGGGCAAGTGTACATGCGCTAGTGATGACCTTTGTGACCCCAGAGCAGTCCGAACAAAGAGACCCGTCTGGCACTGGAAGGCTCGTGTGGAATTTCCTGCTTCACCAACATATCGGGCAGAAAGAGACTGACATGTGGTGTTAGAAGCAGTTCAGCAAAGTGTCTCCGAAAATGAGCGCGGTAAAGATGTACAGGTTTATCGAAAAGATTCTGAGCTTGATGTATTTGCTCTGTGTATATAATAGTTTTATACGTCTTATCATCTGAAGCTAAAACATGTATGTACTGAGTGCAATGATTTGATTTCCTTTAAAAAGAAAAAAAGAAAGAAAGAAAGAAACTCACGTGGATTACACATATTGAATACCTTAGGATTTCTCCGCAGCTGTTCAAAGTAAGATCGAAGTTATATGCCCCTTTTCTTCCTCATTTGCTGTTGTCATACTAACCAAACAGACGTAAACAAGATTGTGTTCTCCGATGTTTATTATGTTGTTTCTGTAACAGTAGCGTTGCTATTTTACCCAAAATATATTAATTTTATATACATCACAAAAGTTGGCGCTTTACCCTTTCCGTTGATATATAACAGTTGCTTGTAAGGTTTATATTAGGATACGTACATAAAAATGAAAAGTGCAAAAATCGCGCATCTGCAACGATCGTAACAACAACAGTATTACTGACGATACTGCTAACAGCTAATGTGAAGGTAAGGTAAAAAAAGTAATACAGAAGTATATTTAGAAAATGCATGTTTATGATGATCATAATAGACAAATTAGAAAATAATAAAACAAATAAAAAAATAATTTAAACATAAAATTGTAAAATAAAATAAAATAAATAATAAAAAAAAAATAATTATAATTATAATAATAATAATAATAACAATAACACATGGATAAATAAACAATTGAAATATGATGACATGATAATATAATAAACACAGAAATAATATTAAAATCAGCATTTAAAATCAGCATTTAAGATCTCTCTCTCTCTCTCTCTCTCTCTCTCCTCTCTCTCTCTCTCTCTCTCTCTCTCTCTCTCTCTCTGTTTGCTAACATAATACGATTGCGCAAACATTCAGTCGCTAAATTCATTGCTGGAGCACTGAAAATCAGACAAAAGCATTTATAACAATATTGTATTGAAAAAAAAAAAATCAATAAAATTTGAAACAGGTGGAGGAGTTTCAGAATTACAGTCGTCGCCTGACTGAGTAAGGGTCGAATCGATCTATGCTATTATTTTTGTTCTTTTTGTATGTATTGGTGTGTTGTTGTTGTTGTTGTTGTTGTTGTTGTCGATGATGTGTTGTTGTTGTTGTCGTCGTCGTCGTTGTTGTTCTTGTTGCTCTTGTTGTTGCTGTTGTTCTTGCTGCTGCTGCCTCTGTTGATGTTGTTGCTGTTGTTTTTGTAATGTAAAGGAATATTTGTGTCTGCAAGGATACAGGAAGATTTTTTTTCTTTTTTTTCTTTTTTTTTTCTACTTTCTCCTCTGTGTTTTGCTTGTTTGGTTTGATTGATCATTGGGACTCACTGTCTAATATCGTTTGTAATAAAAGGAAGAGGAATGTGTTGTTAGCCTGTTACCCCCCTTGAGAAAAGACCTTTTGGTAATGACAATGAAATTTCAAGTGTCAAAGTGTCTGTCTGTCTGTCTGTCTGTCTGTCTGTCTGTCTGTCTGTCTGTCTGTCTGTCTGTCTGTCTCTCTCTCTCTCTCTCTCTCTCTCTCTCTCTCTCTCTCTCTCTCTCTCTCTCTCTCTCGGCATGTAGTTTCCCCATGCTGATCTTATCATTTGTGGTGCCACTCAATAAAACTGGTGCATTTCTAATACGGCAGATATCGTATTATACTGGGTCTAGACTGGCTTTAATGTGTGTGTGTGTGTGTGTGTGTGTGTGTGTGTGTGTGTGTGTGTGTGTGTGTGTGTGTGTGTGAACAAAGTGAATTTATATGCATCTCTGGACACAGAATGAAGACACACAGAAGTAAAATGGGCTGTATAAAGGCTAATGGATAAATAACATCGCACTGCGCCAGCATATAAGACGTCGGCAGGAAATCAGGATCAGGATTCGAACCACAGCTCAACGGCCATCCAAGCCGATCCTTTGGACTAAAAAAAAACTGGGGCAGGCTCAAGGTGCCAGACCTCAGGAATTAAACATATCATCCCTAAGTGCAAATGAGGAATGGAAATGAAATAGAAAGACAGAGAGTTCGCAAAATGGATGCACTGATAGAAAAAAAAAAACACACTCGAGCATAAACTGGTCAAATTTGGAGACATTGTAGACTGAACCTCAAGGAAAGTCAATGGAATGAAACAACCAAACCCGAAAACCTGTGAAAAATTCAGACGCCATCAAGAGATTGATATCATCCGAAGGAGATACCAAAAATCTCAAGAAACATAAGTGGGCTGTCCTGGAAGATAAAAAAGAGAGCTGGAGAATTCTATGAAGACCTGGAATCGCGACACAGTGCCCTCAGCAACGGAAAATAGGACAAAGGAGGAGAGGAAAGCAGAAAAAAAAGAGAAAACTCTTTCTTCATAGGCACTTTCCAATTCAGGAGAAAAAAATTAGAGCTGTCAAATTCTGGGCCTGTTGAGATACACCTCAGGGAAACACAATTATGTCGATCCTCAGAGCGAAGCATTTCTGAAATACGGAGCTTGTTATGGCCTGTAGGGGCAGAGACAAAAATTGACTGACTGTAGGCCAGCAACACACATGAAATGAAAAACATAGTTTCACACACACACACACACACACACACACACACACACACACACACACACACACACACACACACACACACACACACACACACACACACTAAAGCCAGTCTAGACCCAGTAGAATACGATATCTGCCGTATTAGAAATGCCCCAGTATCATTGAGTGGCTCCACAAATGATAAGATCAGCATGGTGAAACTGAAGACGAGCGAGCAATACATAACAGCTGATGGAATGTACAATCCGAAAGAGAGAAACTGTAATGACATAATCCATCTGAAAACAATACCTACTCTGAACATTGGCAGGAAAATCTTCTCTCTCTCTCTCTCTCTCGCTTCTACCCAAAGTTGAGTTTGCTGCGAGCTCAGCTGGGAAGACTGGGACCAAACAGTCGAGTTTCATCCACATAATGGATGCGTCTCAGAGTGTGTGGCTGAAATTTCCTGACCAACACTGCAGGTGTCTGAATTTCTCGGGCCTGGTCGACGCCAGGATACATTGTGAAAGGAAGCGTAGAGTACAGCCCTGTCATGCAGTTTTAGACCAGAATGGAAATCCTTAGCATCATCTTCAGCGTCCTCAGTCTCATCGGTCAGCATAAAAAGGCTCAAACTCTGTGGCTCTTCATGCAACGCTGCCAAGGTGACCTCAGTTTTGATGACTCCATCCACATCTGTGGCCTTGGTTTGGTTCCGTCGGGGTCACCGGTATCGGCGAGTCCACGGGGGCTGTCATTGGACGGACATGGTGGCGCCCTCTGGAGGGAAAGCTCACTCGCGCCGGTACCGCGACTCAGCAATTATTGTCGTCAGTAGGGGGCTTAGTGGGTAATGTCCTGCGTATGTTGGATTAGAACAGGCGCCACTGAGCATCACCGAAGTGACTCGGCAGCGGTACAGCGTCTCCACCGGTGAGTTGCCTCTTGACGACTTTACATTGACTGCTGCCTGTGGATTGCCAGTGCCGGGCTGCGGCGGGACTGGCCGGTCTGTGGCTGTAGACGAGGTGTCGGAATGAGCGGCTTGGGTGCAGTGCCGCTGATGTGGCACAGAAAATGGGACAGCAAGAAAAAAAAAAAAAAAAAAAAGAAAAAGCAACTCTCTCTCTCTCTCTCTCTCTCTCTCTCTCTCTCTCTCTCTCTCTCTCTCTCTCTCTCTCTCACACACCCTACCCCCCCCCCCCCCCCCCCCCTCAGGTAGACTGACTGACTAAACATTATAAATGCCAGATAGGAATTACGGGGCAGTAAAATCTTCATTGGTGAAGATTTTTCGCAAAGGGTGAGGGTAATACGAAGGAACTTGGTTTCCGCATTAGAAAAAATGCTGGCACAGAGAACAAAAGAGCCACCATGGTCTTTGATCACTTGATCACAGACGGAGAAGGTTCTGTCTAGACGTAGATAAAAAAGCTCAAACCGATGGCTTAACAAGCTGGCCGGCCTGATATTGAAAACAGCGTAAGCCCTATGTGTCCTCCAATTTGTCCACAATTTCTGTTCAAATGTCTTAACAGGAACAAATAAATTCGATTCACCGAATCGTTTAAGTACTACCCCTTCACTCACACGTGTTGAGCAAGGCGATTCACTGAATTGTGACACAATGGGTAACACTGCTGCTGTGTAGTCGCTGCTGTCGAACGGCAGTGCTCACGTCGGCCGAGTTAGCTCGCCCGTCAGCTGTCGTCAGTCGGTCACTGGGTCAGCATCATCACAGAGTGGACTTTCTAAAGCAATTCAGAACAACTACACTGTTCATCTCACAAGTAAAATAAGAAAGATGAAGATGTTCATGTTTCTGTCTCAGTTCACTATGATGAAAACGAAACTTTTCAGATTGGTCTTTTTTTTTTTTTTGTAGCGAGAATGGAAACAATGGATCAATAAGAAAACAGGAAAATGTACACCGTGTGTGTGTGAGTGACTGTCGAGCGAATAGTGTACATAATACTAGAACTGGCATGTCTTTATTACACTGGAACGTGGATGACTTGTTGTCGAAGTTAAAGAACCGCAGTTTTATCGTTTAAATTCTATCATTTGATTTCAAATGTCTCGTTGAAACTTTTGTTGAAAACTTTCAGTCTGGTGTGTTTTAACAACTACATTTTTTTTCTGCAAACCAGCGACTCAGTTTACAGCGCAAGGGGAAAGATCAGGGGGTATAATTTTTCTATAAAAAATGAATTATCAAAATATGTACGAAACATAGATACCAAGTGTAATAATACAATATTGTTTCTTATTTCAAAATATATTATGGGTCTGCCCAAAGATGAAATGCATATTTGTACTTATATAACACTAGAAAAATCCACCTCTTTATTCCTTTTTTGGTATAGATAATGGCATCAGTATGCTTGAAAATATGATTTCTGATGAAATTTTGGATTTTTTCCTGATGTATATTCTTTTACTAAACGGCGACTTCAATGTGGGTCCAAAACTATCTGGTAAAGTGTGTGCTTGTCATTCTCAAGTTCAAAGCTCTTTATGTTGTGGTAACAGGTGCACTGAAGACAGTGTGCTTAATAGGCATGGACAATTCCTTTTGAATATATGCACACAGCGTTAGAATTATGTATAATGAATGGTGTATGTAATGGCGACCGCCAAGGTTGTTTCACATACATCTCTGACACAGGGAATGGGGTCAATGATTATTGTTTTATGTCCAATGACTTGTTTCTATACCTAGAATCATTAACGCATTTGAATGTAATGGACCTTACTGAGTCTGACCATATTCCTTTGGAACTGCACTTTGGCTGTTCACAAATTGTTGGTCCTGTTGTAAAGAAGTACAAGGAGGCTGAATATGTCAAGAAATTGATATGGAATGATAATATACAAACATGTTTTTCGTAGTCTGATGAAAGATGATGATACTCTGCAAGTACTGAAAACAGCGATTCGTTGCATCGATGAAGATATTAATGGAGATCTATGTACGTTTAATAATTGTATTATGACCAAAGCAGAATGCATGGAAAAGAAAATAAGAATAAATTCAGGTGAGACGACTGAATCATGGTACGATCAAGAATATAAAGTGACAAAATGAAATACAAGGGAACCTCTAAGGGTGTTTTGCAGAACCCATGATAGCGAAGACCGTGTAAAATATTGTAAGGCTCGAAGAGAATACAAAAAGATGTTGCAGAGAAAGAGAACAGAGTACAACAAATCTTTACTGAATCATTTGATAAACTCAGCTCATGACCAGAAGGAATTCTGGTAAAATGTTCGTAACATTTATGTAAAGCATCTTCTATACACACAGTAATATTTCTGCTGAAGAGTGGTACCAGCTTTTAAAATAGTTTGCTAGAGAACGCAGCTGGCAGTGAAGCAGACCCAGAAGAAATTACAGACACAGTTGCTTGGATAGTCCCATTTTAAAAGAGGAGATACCTATTTTCGGTAAGACATGTAAAGAATGGAAAATCTGCTGGTCCAGACGGTTTGATTGGTGAGTTATTCAAGAATGGTGAGGGCATCGTGATTGATTTCTTTCTTAAAATGTTCAATACTCTTTTTTGATAAAGGACTATATCCAGAAAGCTGGACTGAATTGATTATTATTCCACTGTTTAAGAAAGGTGCCGTAAATGATCCTAGAAGTTTTAGAGAAATCTAAACTAACTAATCTAAATCTAACTGATAACCGATGGCAAAACTGGCATGAAAATCTCCAGAACAATGAGCTATATTCGTTTTACAGAACTTTTAAGACGTCTGCTGGGTCGTGAACAACAAAAAAAAAAATCTCTCACTTAATATTCACGGGGATATCAGAAGTTACCTAACAAGTTTTAGATTAGGAATTACAGACATCAAGTACCGACATGCAAATGCTGAAAACATTGATATGCTATGTTCTTTATGCAAAAGCGCCAATGAAGACGAAGCACTCTGTTGTCTTGTCCTGCAAGAATACATTCGTCAGAAACTCTCTTTGAAAACCCCTGATTACTT
>JADBJO010001965.1:95000-102500 GCA_016801955.1 Conus betulinus | reverse complement strand
AATCATGTTTTTTCTTTTCTCTTTTTCTTTTTTCTTTTTTCCCCCGAAGCTGACAATATACTGGCATGGACGCTGATATTGAATACCACGTGAATGGAAGTGGTTTTACCTACCAGCGGACGTGGCAGACGCGGCAGTGTAATCTTCCAGTCAGGGCGGTGACTGCAACAAGCATCCAAGGCTCCCCAGGGTAAGTGTGGATCCTGGTTCAGCTTTGAGTTCAGCCAGGTGTCATTGTGATCCGTGGTCTCTGCTTGGAGAAATCCCCCTGTTCCTGTCCTGCTCTCAGAGAGAGAGAGAGAGAGAGAGAGAGAGAGAGAGAGAGAGAGAGAGAGAGAGAGAGAGAGAGCATTTGATTCAGGGCAAGTGTTTTGTAGAAGTTTTCGTATTTTGGTTTTTTGAACGCCCTGTACAAGTGAGGCTGTGTGGAGAGAGCTGCTGACAGTTCATAAGAATCTACAAAGTCAAAATCGCCCATAGTTAAATCTTAGTCTGAAAAGATGGGCATGTATGAGAGCCACCTGGAGAGAACATTCGTACATACAAACTATTTTTTTTTCCCTAGCAATACACTCTTCAGTTTTGTATCTGCGTTTTAGCTTATGAAAGTATGCTTGTGGTCTAGGAGACTTTTGTTCTGGCCTACACTGCTCCCAAGTTCAGAGACAGAGACAAAGAGAGAGAGAGAGAGAGAGAGAGAGAGAGAGAGAGAGAGAGAGAGAGGAAGCGGAAGTTGAAGTTGATTCAGTATAGGCCGTGGCCTCTTCTGGAGAGGGTACAATATATGGACAATACACTTTTGAACAAACAGTAAATAGCTAGACAATCCTATGACATGACATGATAGTTGAGCATTAATCCATCCTGACTGTGTAATCCAAGAGTACTGAGTAGTACAGTGTGTCTTTTAAACACCAAACACAAATATATGCAAACATTCTTCAATATGATTTTGTTTCCATTTGCCATGAGCAACACGACTTTAAACAGACAGGGGCTTGTTAGATATTTTGGGGTATAAAAACTATTCTCGTAACTCTTGGGATACAGGGCAGAAACAGAAAAAAAAAAAAGAAAAAGACGGAACTTCATCCTCTTTGGCATTGTTACACAACGGAAACATAATAGCATCTTCATCAACATTAGTATATGCTTCTGCGGGAATATACTGGCTATTCCAAATCTCATTCTTGCGATATAGTTCTTCAAATGTCTATCAATGTCAAGCAAAAAATACGCTTTACAATTCCAAGACGATTTAAATGTTCTATGAAAAGCGTACCTGTCATTGTTTTGAACGTCTTCCTCCCATTTTTCCCATCAGTCATCATTCAACCTTTGACAAAGTTATTTTGAAGATATTAACGTTTTTCACACCTTGATTGTCCCAGGCGAACCCGAACTCATTTTAAAAAAAAAAAAAAAAAAAAAAAAAAAACAAAAAAAAAAACAGCTAGATTATCAGATGCCAACATTTCTTACCTTTTAATTATAAACTAAGCAACATTTCATACACGTTACATGTAATCTTTTCTCATCCATATGCAGAATTTTCAATCAGTAACTAATATATCACAAAAAGGAGTTGATGTACATAGGACATTGACCTGTATCCCCCTACACAAATCATTTGGCGTTTTACGTTGCACTCCCAAGTTTTTGTTTGTTTTTTTTTTAAAGCAAACAGGTGATTTTTTTTTTCTATTCCAGCAGCAACTTTATCCATACCCTACAATTCTGCTCCATACTGAGCAACTGATTGGACTTGCGCTTCAAAAAGTTTAAGTAGCATAACCAAAGAGTTATTATTAAGCATATACATTTGTCTCAATATACATAGTAAAGCGTGTTTTACTCTGCTCACAAGGTCCTGACAGGCAGATGAAAAACTAAGATATATGCCAAGACATTGTTTAACAATTTACAGCATCCATTGCATCGCCATTATTTAAAAAAACAAAAAAAAAAAAAAAAAAACACAAAAAAAAAAAAAACCTCTCCTTATTGCCTTACGTTGAAGTCTCGCAGTTGTACTATGGATGCTATTTAACAGAGTTTGGAGTCCAACTGGACTTTCTGATAACAAAATGATATCGTCAGCTAGTGACAAGATAGATAATTCGAAGATTGCAGGTTACAGTATGGCTCCATGACGTCCCTGTTCAATGATTTTTTATGCGAATTCATGTATGAATGAAGAAAAACAATACGAGACTATAGCATCTCCCTGTTTCACACCCTGTGTACACAAAATACAGTCTGTGAGTTCATTGCCAGATCTTACTTTTGCTGTCACATTAGAATACATACATTTATACACTGAAACAGCTTCACTTTAACACCATTGCTTTGAAGAACTGGCCAAAGAAGTTTCCTTAAAATGGAATCGAAGGCCTTCTCCAAATCTGTAAAAGCAACATAGAATTTATGATTTCATGAAAACTGCTTCTGTATAATCGCTAACACTGTTAACATGTGGTCCACTGTATATATCCTTTCTTTAAACCAACCCGATATTCGCTACTGGCATTATATTGTTCTATCCACATCTGCAACCTGTAGTTCATAACAGAATTATAATTATAGCTTGCTGCCCATGTCACAAAGCGGCACTCTTCTGTTGTTGCCAGGATCGTGAATATTTCCTTTTTTAAACAATGGTACTGAATCTTCAATTCAAATGTGAAATATGTCCTTTTGTATGGTTCTGAAACGTGGCGAACAACAAAGACAAACATCCACAAACTCCAAACATTTATCACAGATGTCTGAGAACCATTGTGAACATCAGATGACCAGATGTTATTGCCAACACAGAACTGTGGAACAAGATCAAGCAAGTTTCAATAGAACTAGAAATCAGAAAACGGAAGTGGGGAAGGATTGGCCACACCCTCAGAAAGTCTCCATCCAACATCACAAGACAAGCCCTTGAATGGAACCCTCAGGGCAAGAGAAAAGTGGGAAGACCAAGACGGACATAGCGAAGGAGTACCGACGCAGAAGTGAAGGCCGCCGGAATGACGTGGGCCGAGCTGAAGAGGATCTTCCGAAACCGTGTCCGCTGGAAGAGTGTGGTTGCAGCCCTATGTTCCCCAGGGAATTCAGAGGACTAACGGAAATGGAAACAATGGTATTATGATTGATTCCCCCCAGCCTTCAGGATATATTCCTCAGTCAAAACGAGCAACAAAAAGTGTAAAAAGAAAACTCGACGATAATCTCGCCACCATTTTTAAACAGTTCCCTAATTAAGCCATTTCTACCAGCAGATTTGCCGGTGTTCAATTTATTTACAGCTAGTACAATTTCCCCTTTGGAGACTGGGTTACCCAGAAAACTGATTTCATCTGTGCTTTCCGAAGAATTCACCATTTCTGTTTGTATTGTATTGTCAACATTATTTCTTTCAAGGTTTTTCAAGTTTCTGAAATGATTATGCCACTCGTTAATAGAAATCACATTATGTGCACAAGACACCTTGGATAACACCCTCTGTACATTGCGCCAAAAGTCAGTGGTACCATTCACCGAATTAATAAGACTATTTAACAGACAAGTGTTGTTTTCTTTTCCCTTCTTCTGTAACTGCTTTTTATAGTATCTTCTAATTAAAAAAACAATCGACTTGTCAGTGACATTCAGTTTTCTGCGAAATATTCTTAGAAGCTTTCTGACAGAAATTTTAGCTACTTGGCGTTCTAAATTGAACCATACATCATTACGTGTACTTGTATCAGTTATGATCCTTTTTTCATGCGTTCAGCTTGTTTTTGTCATACAGTTTTTAAACGTATTCAATGCCAAGTTACTATCCACATCTATGATATCAATTGCTGCTTCAAGTAAAGAGTTACTCCCTTCATTGTTCATCAGCGCCTTCAGTTCCCGCCAGACTAACTTTTCAACAAACCTACAATTTTCATCAATATATCTTGATTCTTATAAAGTTTATTGTCCTGACAAAAGCTCACGTGGAATTCCAAAGACAAGTGATCGGGCTCAGTGCGTTCTTGTACATACAGAGAACATCATGGCATACTACATACATACAGATCAACAGAAGCCAAAAAATAATCATTCACATTATTACCTGTGTCAGAAACGTACGTGAAACGACCTTGGCGGTCGCCATTACATCCTCGTTTTGAAATGCATAATTCTAGAGTTATGCACTTGCTTAGCAAACACTTACTATATGTGTTTAATGATTTGTCTTCAGACTCCCTTTATAACACAAAAATAGTCATTTTTTTAACATGTACTATAAAGAGTGCTATTAGCATCTGTTTCCGGACCGATATTGGATGTTCTGCTTTTAAAGTCTCTGCTTAAAATAGCATACATGTTAGGAAATCTAAACACGCTATCTGTGAGAATATTTTCTAGTGCACGCAAGCCATTATCAACATCAAAACACGAGTAGGACGGTGAATGTTCCGGGGATACATGTGTGCATACATACAAAACATCTTTGGTCAAATTAAGTGAGCTTCTAGAAATTACAAACATAACAACATTGTTGTGATCGACATCGATTGCTTTAAACATATTGCAAAGGTTCTTTTTTGACGAGACATATTATTTCCCCAGATCGTCTCCCTTGGTGTATAAATTGTATAGCAGGTTTACAGAAAATGCAATGGGTATGAAAGAAAAAAAAAAAGTTGTCAATAAATCAACGAAAGTTTCAACAAGACAAATGATGTCAAGTAATGGTACATAAGAGAGAAAGTTATGATCACCAATCTTCGACAACAACCCATTGGCATTCCGATGTGAAAATGACAAACGATTCCCATCCACACACACACATTATTCCTCTTCTCACTAAACCTCTCAAATACACATCAACACCACTGGTGGAAGGCAACGTGTTCACACTGTCCTCGTGCACGTGATCGGGAGCTGACATAGCTGCACTGTCATCCTAAGTCACAAGCTCACGTGGAACAACACCACTTGCACGTAAATACATTCCGTCAGAACTAGAGGAAGATGGTGATACTTTTTTTTTTCATTTGGTTCCCTCTGTGTTGTGTACAGCTTTAGCTACAAAGCGCTTTCTATCACATTACAATGCATGCCATTCTTTATGTATGTATGCTAAGCCAGCTGTATTCGTATTGTATTGGTTTTAAATTATGTTAATGATCCACGACAAATTTCTGCCCTTCTGTAATCAGGTGGTCAAAAACCATTGTCGCCTTCTTATCTTGCTTTCTGGCTGTCTTTAGATGAGGAGAAACGTTTCCGTCGAATCTCCCTAACCCACGCAGAGACATCTTCCCCCGTGAATATTTTGCTGCCCCGAAGGTTACTTCTCTTCCTACGAATTCTCTCCTTGTCTTAAAGGTACACCAGCCAATGATAAGGGCATCTTTCTTTTTGTTGAGTCTGTGGAGTCGGTCAAAGGCAGTGTCCTGTGTCAGGTCCAGTTTGTCCGTCAGTAGATCTCTCATTACACCTTCACATTGGTCACTAGTTTCATTTTCCTTTCATTTTCCTGTCGGGGGATGCCATACAAAGGATATTGTTTCTTTTTGGATGGTCCCTCTAAGTCTTCAGCCTACATTTCTTAGTTCTCTGCCTTTTCACATAGTCTTTCGTGTTGTCCTTTCAGAGTTTAATTTCCACTTCTTCAATGTATCGCTTCCTCTTTCAGTTCAGTCAGCTCTTCACGCAGTCCAGCGAACATGTCTTTAACTGTCGGATATCCTCCTTCACCTCGTTGAACTTACTGTGAAGAGCCCAGATGATGGTCTTTAGCATCGGGTCACCGGCTGGCCGTGAAGGGGAGAAAGCTCCAGCAGAGCCATCACTGGCACTCTTCAAGCGGGTCTGCCGAAGACTTTCCGCCTTTCCTCCAGGTGCAGGTCCAGGGTCCAGCTCCACGTCTCCACAGAAATGTAGAAAAACGCCGGCGTATAATTAGGCCAGGAGCAAGCAAACCATGACACCGTGTACCCGTTTGCGCAGTTTGAATGTCCAAAAGAGCATGACGATGACCAGATACTCTCCACATTGACGCAAGAGCTCAGATCAGAGAAACTTCATTTACTGTCGGAGCTCCTGTCAGTCAGTGTCAACACTTTGCTTGCCGGCAGTGACACCCCCCCCCCCCCCCCCCCCCCCCAGAGAGAGAGAGAGAGAGAGAGAGAGAGAGAGAGAGAGAGAGAGAGAGAGTTTTATACTGACAAGAACCACTAGCCCTCCTATCAAGGGGGTAAAAATGGAAATACCACCCCAAAAGCGACACTCCTATTATACAAAAGATATAAAAATAGATGCGAATTGGACCTCCCTCCCTCCCTCTCTCTCTCTCTCTCTCTCTCTCTCTCTCTCTCTCTCTCTCTCTCTGTAACATAATCATCTCAATGTTCAGGCAGATTAAAAAATATCTCAGGTTGGATGATGTGTTAGACATTTTAGACATATGGGATGCAGCCGCTATACTTCCGAACTCTAATAAGCCAGTAACTGCGTCGTCCAATGTACCAGGTCTTAAAAAAAACATTCTAATTCTCATTGATAAACACGTTTTTTCTCTTGGCGTGCATCGTCTCGTCTTCTCGTGTCCTCTCTCGTGAATTCTAGTAGAGGGCACAGCTCCTCTTTCGTTGGCCGCTGTCTGGAACTGTGCATGTGGGTTGTTCAGAGAAATGAACACCCGTTTGGGCGTTGGTCGTTGGCTAATAATAGCAGTGCTGTTCTACGACGTTATACAGATGAAATCAAGACAGAGCACCCTGCAAGAAAAAAAAATGGACTTGTCCTCATCACTTTATTTACTTTTGAATTTCATTTCCTGGATATCCAGTCACAAGCCACTGTTGCTGATCAACATGTTTTACCTTAGTCAGGAAGTACTTCACCAGTCAGGAATTTTTTTTTTTTTTTTTTTTTCAGTCAAGACGTGTGTGTGTGTGTGTGTGTGTGTGTGTGTGTGTGTGTGTGTGTGTGTGTGTGTGTGTGTGTGTGTGTGTTTTCAGTCAGGATTGTTCTTAAGTAAGAAAGTATTAGGTATTTCTTCAGTCAGGAAGTATTTCTTCAGACAGGAGTATTTCTTCAATCAGGAAGCACTTCTTCAGTCAGGAAATACTTCTTCTTTCAAGAGGCCAGGAAGTGTTTCTTCAGTCAAGAAATGTTTCCTCAGTCAGGAAATATTTCTTCAGTCAGGAAGTATTTCTTCTGTCAGGAAGTATTTCTTCAGTCAGAAAGTATTTCTTTTGTCAAGAAGTATATCTTCATTCAGGAAGTATTTCTTCAATCAGGAAGTATTTCATCAGTTAGGAAGTAGTTCATTACTCAGGATTTTTTTTTTCTCAGTCAGGAAGCATTTATCAAGTCAGCAGGTATTTTATCGGTCAGGAAGTGTATCTTCAATTTTATATTTCTTCAGTTAGTGAGTATTCTTCAGTCAAGAAGTCTTCCTTTGATCAGGAAACATTGCCACTGTAAGGAAATATTTCTTCTGTCAGGAAGTATTTCTTCAACCAT
>JADBJO010001965.1:82500-90000 GCA_016801955.1 Conus betulinus | reverse complement strand
ATCATTAAAAGTAGACAAAGCCTTGTCAATATCATAGTCGATTAAGTGTACAGCCAGCTCTAATGATCTACGAGATTCCTCAGAGTGTAATGAGTTAATAAACACTGGCGCTGCATCATTGTTCCAGACTATCCTATTTAATGTTTGCTTCACATCTGGAGATTTCATACTGCCATGTTCTTCCGAAAAAATTAAGTGTAACTCAAGTGGCATATGATCTGAATGAAACATATCATGAATATTGAGTTCACACACAAGGATTCAAATAAGGCAAACAAGTCATTTGACATTAAAAAGTAATCATTTACACTACTGCCTGAATCTGAGATGTATGTGTAGCAACCATTGTGGTCGCCATTACATGCACCATTCAGAATACGTAAATCAAATGTAGTACATAAATTCAACATAAGCTTACCATATTTATTCAGCAGCACTTTGTCTTGAGATTTCCTATTGTTGATCGAACTGCTTGTTTTTAATGAGTAAAAAAAAATTTTCACTATAAAAATCATCAATGTTTATATCAGCAGTTCGACTGTTGAAATCTCCCGACAATACAATGTATACATCATGAATGCAACAGAACAATCTGCTAAGCATTCTTCCAGAAGACCAATGCCATTGTTTACATCAAAAAAAGAATAAAAAATGGTGACCCTTCAGGCGGAACATATGCACACATATACAATATATCTTTCATGGTACCTAATAGAGCTTTGTCTATAAGAAAGACAATAATATTAGAGTAATCCACGTCAATAGATCGAACAAATGGCATACATACATTCTCTTAATAAGGCACACAACTCCACCAGAAAAAACGACCGTGTTTTAGAAAATTTAACAGCAGATTTACAAAAGATCATATAATCAACAAATAAGTCTGACTGAAATGTCTCTGTAAAGGTTTCAACAAAACAAATGATGTCAAAGGAACGAACATAAGAAAGGAAATCTTTATGTTTTAATTTAGGAGCAGTCCATTGACGTTCCATTGCAAGACTTTAAAACGCGTAATAGAAAACGCACGTGCTTCACAATCAGAATCAACTTGACCTATCACAGAGCGCGACCGTGAACTTTTTTGCACGGCTGCACGGCCTGTAACCCGTTTGCTCACACACGTTCCTCACTGTCACTGACAATGTCACCAGCTTCGAACAAACAAGCACGTGCAGCGTCAGCCTCACAACTGTTCTCTGATTGTTCAACCGGTGTCAATTTTTTGGATGCTCCCTCTAAACCAAATGTGGAAAAAACATCATTCACACAACAAAATATAGAAAAAAACACCTTCACAACAAGAGCGGCCACTGTCCTATTTCATTTCTCTCAGCTTGCCCTCTGAGTCTACAGAAAACTTATTACCTTCTATGATGAGATGGGCAAATACCATTGATGCCTTTTTATTGGCTGCCCTTGCTTGTTTCAAATGGGGCAACAGTTTCCGTCTAATTTCTCTAACCCTGAAAGAAAATCTTCCCCAATGAAAATCTTAGTGCCTTTCAATTTCCCTCTCGCCCTAAATAACTCTACCTTGTCCTTGTAGAAGGTACAGCATCCGATTACCGGAGCGTTGGGCCTCTGGTTCAAACGATGTAGGCGGTCGAAGGGAACGTCCTTGGCCAGCTCCAGTCGGTCAGTGAAGAGCTCCCTGACAGCAGCTTCCAGGTCATCTGCCGACTCCTTCTCTGGTTTGTGGAGCCCATGGATGATGACGTTCTTCCGTTTGGATCTGCATTCCAGGTCGTCAGTTCTTCCTCTCCATCTCTTCCATCCTCTTCTCTAGGCGGTCGTTGCTCTCCCTCAGTGCGGCGTTTTCTTCTCGCAGACGGGTGCACTCTTCCTTCATGTTCTTCATTTCCTCGTGCATCATATCAAAACCGTCTCTGAGGCCTCTGATGTCATCCCTCACCGCATCAAACTTCACGTTCAACTGATGGAGCATAGACAAGACATCTCTAGAGCACTGATCTCTGTTCTGGGAAGCATCCGATGGTGTGTCTCGTGCACTAACACCAGGAGAACGCGAAGACTGAGATCCAAGTTGCGTTTGTTTCATGGAAGTGCGGGGTCCTGGATTAAGTTCAACGTCGCCGCATCGTAACAGCAGCAAACTCCCCCAGAAGAAATAGGTGAGGAGGAAACCACACACGACACCGGTTGTCCTGGTTTTCAATGTCAGTCCCAGTTGCGATAGATTTGAATTTGCACGTTTCGTCATAAATGACACAAAAACAAAGACAAAGAGACCACATCGCTGCTGTCTAAAATCCAATGTTTCTGAAGGCATGGCACCTCACAGCATCTCTGCCGCAAATAAGTCCACAACAATGCCTATAACACACTTAATTTAATTTACTATTTTTTCAGACGCTATTCCACATGGTGTTCACCGGTTGACATCCACTCCAGCTCCCCCCCCGAGAGAGAGAGAGAGAGAGAGAGAGAGAGAGAGAGAGAGAGAGAGAGATGTCAACACATCGGAAAAGGATATTGTAAAAAAAAAACGTCTCCCATTTCTAATGATATTGGAGTATACAAGGTATTCAAGTTCAGGTGAGAGTCTACAAAATATCACCATTACGTGTTACGTGAATTCCAGGAAAAGAAAAGTCTGACGTTTAATTTCCTCGCTTAACGCATCACAGGTTTTTTTTTTTTTGTTTGTTTTTGTTTGTTTGTTTTTTTTTTGTTTTTTTTTTACCCAATGGCAAAGGTGTTCGAATGCAGTTTGGTAAAATGTCAATGCAAAGCACTATGGTAAAATGATGATATCAGTTCAAGGTGATTCCAAGCTGCATGTTTTTTGTTTGTTTGTTTGTTTGTTTTTTTTTTAACATCTTGAGGTGTTTCCTTGTTTGTTCTGTGTGCTCTGGGCTGTCATTTTCTGCTAGCCGATTCGGTGTCGTAAGCATCATTTCTTTGGAGTTATGGGCGTGTATCTGTTTCATCGTGTGAGCAAGAGTTACCGTACTTGTTTATTGTTTACTTGTTTACTCTTCCCTGCTTCATTTCATATTCGCTTTCATTTCAGTCAAATCGAGGTTAGCGTATTTGTATCTGTTCGTCCATGTGCTTGTCTGACAACGTTCAAGATCAACATGGCTTTGCCAGTCTTAAGCAATTGTCAATTTGTATTTGTTCGTTTTTTTTTTTCCCTGTTGTTGCTGTGTAGATGCGTCCCGTACAGGGTATATACACAAGCTTGGAACATCCTTTTTCTGTGGATGTTTCCTTGTTTGTTCTATGTGCTCTGTGCCGTCATATCTGCTAGACGAGTCGGTGTCGTAAGCATCATTCTTTTGGAGTTATAGGCGTATATTTGTTTCATCAGGGAAAGAGATTCGGATCTTTATTCTGTTGGGCCAAAGCCTTTCAGAAGGGTGACACAATATAGAGAGAGAGAGAGAGAGAGAGAGAGAGAGAGAGAGAGAGAGAGAGAGAGAGAGAGAGAGAGTAAATCATGTTTCACCTCAAATGTTCCCTTCTTTCTGGTGCACCTCTTGCTGAACAATGCCCAGAAAGTCTCCCTGTACCGCGACCCCATCGCATAATATATGAAGAAGTTAAACGTGGAGTTGAAGATACAGAACGACTCTAGAATCCACAGGGTGGCCAGGTAGAAATTGTTGTACCGGCCCCCCGGGGTCATCTCTGGCAGGAAAAGGTAAGCGAACCGGAAACAGAAGCCTGGCGATATACACGTGATGAAGAACACAGAATTCCCGATCAACATTTTGGTCAGTGCCACTTCCCGCGGTGAGAGTGCTGACGACGTTTCAGTGCGCCACGTCACAATCTGACGAAGTTTCACCGTGGTGACGATCGTCGCTGCTACCACCACTACCATCAGCACTCCAGGCAAACCAGCACCGAACACGCTACCATCCAGAGTGTCCACCAGCTGCGTGTGAGTCACGTAGAACCCTCCCCCAGTCATGGCCATCATCTGTTCACCCGTCACAGGGTCGTAGACACACTGAATCCAGTAACGGTACGACACGATGAAAAACAAACTGAAAATACCGACAGAGACCAACAGAATGATGGCAGCCATGGCTCTGGTGCTGAGCAGAGTCTGGTACTTGAGGGGTCTGAGGACACAGTAACATCTCTCGCAGGCGATGATGGCGGACAGTGCATAGGAAATGAACCCAGAGCCCAGAAGGAAAATGAGATTGTTGTTGGCCATGAACTCGTTCACTGGGGTCTTCACCGCTTGCGCACTCAGGTGCAGGTAGATATTTTCAGAATGCAGACAGAAGGACGAGGTCAAAAAGGCCAGATCAGACACAGCCAGCATGAAGAGACAGAGGTTGACACGATCCTGAAGACCTTGTTTGTAGAACACCGCCATGTTGTTGATGACGTTGGCCGGCCCACCCAATCAGGAAGCAGAGTGCCAGTGCGAGGTCTTTCACCTTACTCGCATATGCTTCTACTTCCAGACTCACAATGTTGTCAGGATTATCCCAGGGCAGATACTCTCCGTGTCATTGGACCTGAGAGGAATGCAGTCCTTGCTCGGTGGCGTGTTGCCGACAATGTTCGGTGTTGACATCACGTCCTGAATTGTGTAAGAGCTGTCGATAATCATGGTCTGACGGTTGTTATGTAAAGAGCGTGGAACGTCACTGGACATTTTCTATTTGTCAATATTTGAAAGAGTAGGAGTGCATTTCACAGACGTCAGTGGCTGGCCAGTTTGCAGAACTTAAAAAAAAAATGATGAAAACAACGAGTAATGAAAAATGTGCGGTGCAGTGAAAAGGGGGGTCTCCTCCATACAAGCCATGCATATTATCTGCCCACGTCATGAAAGATTTACATTCATTTCGGTGAAACGATGATGGCTGTGTTAAAAATCAAATAACTGAGTGAGCACATCTGATACAGGAGCCGCGCAGGTATACGAGGCAATCCCAGTCGTATTAAGCAAAAATCTATCTATCTATCTATCTATCTATCTATCTATCTATCTATCTATCTATCGGCCTGTCTGTCTGTCTGTCTGACTGTATGACTGTCTGTCTGTGTGCCTGTCTGTCTGTCCGTCTGTCTGTCTGTGTGTCTAACCTATCTGTGGAGCAATGAAGTGTGTGGGCTCGTCAGCCCAAGAACTTCATTGAACAGCAGGGGATTCTGGTAAGAAGAGAATCAACAACACGCAGACAGTGCCAAAAGAAAACAACAGCAGCAGCTGAAAAAAGGGTCACAGTGGAATCTGGCCCTCGGCCAGGAAGACAGCTTAATTCAATTCTTTAGAACTTAAGTTAATCCGCCTTGCAACAAGTCCCTCGCTGTGGTTTGAAGGAAATCGATAGGTGTGTCGCATCCCGATCTAGCGTCAATTAAATTTAGTGCCCAGTCGCTGTCTTGTTGGTTTGCTTTTGGGACACAGTAAGCCCGATCGTTCAGAAACTGACGTGAGAGTTTCAGGGTATTTGTGTTTGTTTGTTTGTTTCTTTGTTGTCTGTTTCTTTGTTTGTTTCAATTTAATAATAATAATAATAATAATAATAATATAATAATAATAATAATAATAATAATAATGACAACAATAACAATAATGATATGACGATGATGATAATGATAATAAATAATAATAATAATAATAATAATAATAATAATAATGATAATGATAATAACAGTAATAATAATGATAACTCTACCAAGCTTTATGTGATAATAAACGTCAAAGATGTGATAGAACCACACGCCATGATAAGTATCAAAGAGGACAGTTACTCTCGATAAAGTCTGTTTATGTGATGACGTCAACATGCTTTTGGGGGGGGGGGGGGGGGGGGGGGGGGTGTCAAATAGTTTTTTACGTTATCAGCACAACAGCGTCTTCCTTCTCATTTTTTTTTTTTTTTTTTTTTTTTTTTTTTATTCTCTCCTCCACCACTTTCCTTCATCAGTTAAGCTGCTTTTCAGCCTCTTGTAGATTAAAGCGGTCAACATTTTCAGTGCTGGAACCCGCATTAAATCTAGAGCCCAGTCACTATTCTGTTTACTGCCTTCCTTTCCAGACACAATACTTTCGATCGTTCGGGAAGTGGCGTGAGAATTTCATAGCAATTTTCTTTTCAAAAAAAAAAAATCTATTAAACACTAAGTCATTATAACTGTTAAACATGTGATCGAATCATACACAACGCGTTTAAAAAGCAGCAGTTGCTCTCGATGTACCCTCTTTTGAATTGGAGACAAATTCTTTGGGTAGCCTCACACACACTTCCTCATGGGGGTTTTATACAGTTACCTAGGGTTCCATGAATATGAGTAGGTGGATGTGAGGGGGCGGGGGTAAACAGGTAAGGTAAGGTGATGTTGCTCATAGCCCAGCCGATCGCAGAGGGCACTTTGAGAGTTGTCACAAAGTTGAAGTCAACTCACAAGTCATTTATTCACAGAACTCTTTAAAGTACACCTTTTTTTTTTTTTTTTTTGACAGGGGGGGAGGGGGGGGGGGGGGGATATAAGAGGGGTTGAGTATCTCAGCAGACAGAGCACCAGATTCATATTCCTGGTGATTCTAGCGTTGTGGTTGCGAAGCTCCGCCAGCCAGGCCATTTGAGTGCTAGGGGAATGGTCCCTTGGAGTTGAATTCGCTCTGTTTCCACGTTCCAGGAGAGTCGTTAGGACGAGACCGTAAAATGAGGTTCCGCGTGTGAACACCTGCATCACATCTTGCACACACGTGGAATCCCTTCACCAACTTTCGGAAGAGAAGGCCAGTTTGGCCATCGGTATGGGTGACACGTTACACATACTTGTGCACTGCTTAGAAGACACAGGAACACACAAGCACGCACGCGCGCGCACACACACACACACACACACACACACACGCACACACACACACACACACACACACACACAGACAAAGACCACACACACACACACACACACACACACACACACACACACACACACACACACACACATACAACTGAGTGACCGATATTGACCGAAGGACACCGGAAACGACCGAATGTAGTAGCACCGGGAGACAACTCTTCAATCGGTTTACCAATGAGGGAGCTCGTTACATAAACAAGAGCATGAACTATGAGTGCTAGGACGTTGCTCTCTAACCGAGAACAGGCGGTCTATAAGCACTGTTAGTCACAAACAAGAATGAAGTCAGCTGCAACAATACCTCGTGCATATGAATTCCGCCCTGTTCACGACTTGGAAGCTAAAACACAGGAGAAATACCGTTACCTGGGTCACGCTCCTTCCCTCGCAGTTCAACTGCAGGATCATCTGGGTCACAGTTGTGTAATTCGTTCCAACAATCCAACGTCGAGATTGTACATAGTGTGCCATACCAAACCTTTCTCTCCATGAGAAATATGTCTTTTTTTTTTTTTTTTTTTTTCTCAGACAGACAACAACCCATGGGCAAGAAGGTCTCCTTCAACTCAATTCAAGTTGCCTGTTTTCTAGTCAAGACGTATACCAATGTCACATCGTCAAACCTGA
>JADBJO010001965.1:72500-77500 GCA_016801955.1 Conus betulinus | reverse complement strand
AACGCTTGTTTGTCTACAGAGGGGTCCGACTGTCTTTATCTTATGGCAGCTTTAGGACGAAAATCTTAGAGGTGTTGAGGAGGGTTCGATCGAATCGCTTGTAACAATTCTTCTTGTAGTGTGAAATGGCATTGGCACTGACTCATGGTTTAAAGTCTCAGTTAGTCTACTGAACACTGTCGCCGCTTGCTTTAAACTCCTGGACTTAACATCTACAGACTCAACAGCCTTACCTTTGGGAAAGCTCTGGTAGATGGGTTTCGAAAAACATGATTTGGAGCCAAATTCGTGTGTTTGTACTGAAGCCCTTATTGTGGCACTAGGAGTGCATTTTGTCAAACGAATCGCTGATATATTTGTCTAAGGACTGATATTCTCTCAATATTGATTTCCTTGATGATACTATCCAGTACGTATTATGTGATGCATTTGAATGCATGTGCATAAGCCCAATGCTATTCTTCATACTGGATGTCAAGGGATGGTTTGTTGTGTCTCTCATGGCTGTATATATATATATATTTTTTTTTTTAGCACGAACTGTAGTGTACCCCCCTCTTGTAAACAGTTCAGTCCCCTTTACCTTAAGCAGACTATGCTGATCTTGCTTCTCTTCAGCGCATTTTTGACCGGCTCTTATGGCTGAACCGTAAGGCATCGCAGCAGTCTCTCTCCCATTTGCTTCCCTTCGATTCGCCTTCCACCATGGACGAAGAAGAAATCGAGGCACTGTCGGACTGATAGTGCAGCAGCTGTGCTTCACCGTTTCGCTAGAACGGGTTTTCCTTCAACTGAAGAGAGTTTTCTTTCAATCCATCTCGATACAGTTGTAAAGTTGCTGCAGCACCATCTTTGGAAGTCATATTTCGTGTGGTGAATAAAGCTTAGAAGGCTGTGCA
Organism: Conus betulinus; assembly: GCA_016801955.1. Taxonomy (NCBI): domain Eukaryota; kingdom Metazoa; phylum Mollusca; class Gastropoda; order Neogastropoda; family Conidae; genus Conus; species Conus betulinus. Next base: position 76,601 of record JADBJO010001965.1, on the reverse strand, counting down.
AAAAAATGTAGGCCTGTCACTGGTTTTCATCTGGATCTGGTCGTCTTAGCGCAAGATGGGTTTATTCTAAAGCTACCCCTGGAAGTAATGCTACAGTAGATCCCTGCATCTTGTAGGGATGATGGATAATGCACACGCATCCAGAAGTCTTTGGGGGGTGGGGGGGGGGTGGGGGGGGGGGGGCTTTTTGGTTCTTTCAATTTTAAAAGCGTGGTTAAGTCTTTGTCACTTGGGTCATTGATTTCTCTCTCTCTTTGCTCTGTCGATATATGATTCCCACGTATACAGTAAAGCAGGATCGGAAAGGTATTGTTACATAGAATTCATGTTTTGAAGCTAGTTTTTTTGTGTTTGTTTGTTTCTTTGTTGCTGTTGTTGTTGTTGTTTTTTTCCTTTACGTGATTAACTTATTTCTCGGAGCCAATGGGCAAAACAAACGGAACGAAGTATTGCATCAGCGTGTGGCACACACATTTTCTGTGGCAGCACGCAAAGTCAAACACGCACCAGTGCATCAGCTCTTTGGTTGTGAATGAGATAATCTGATTTCAGTAGCTTGGGGGCGAGGCTTCCAGGCAAAAAAGGCCTCATAAAATCCACAGGGGGACTGGGAGGGGAATTATACACAGAACCTTGCTTTATACCTTATTTGTTATGTCCGACGGGAAAATCAACTGGTACCAGAATGGCCCGTCGTAGATTGGAACCCGGTAGACCCCAGGATGTCCAGGGTCACAATTCCAGCTACTCTTCCGACAGAGCTGTTCTAACCTCTGGAGATGAACCCAATCTGAATATGGTAAACTGCCCTAACCAGTGTAGTCTTCACAGCTTAAGCGGGGTTTACATCCCAGGGAAGGCTAGTGTCAGACTGTCGCTTGCGCAAAGTGGATACAACCAGTCGGATGAACAGGAGAGTGCTAGTATCAAAGTATGGGGACTGCAGGCAGAACCTGGAAACATGTTTTTAAAGATTTCAGCAACGCCCGTCGTGCACCAACGTTACGAAGATAAGTGATCGTCGTTCTTCGTTATGAATGTCCTTAATGCTGTGTTTAACTTTCCTGGAGAAGTCAACACGCGTCATGTTTTGTCTTGTCATGTGTGTTTTGCCCTGTTGTTGGCTGCTGACTTACTCAGGACTCTTTTTCCCCCCCCCCCCCCCCCCCCCCCCCCCCCCTAAAGTTGAACAGAAAAGTCCCACCCCCTTTACTACATAACCATTTCGTCACATTATTGATAACAAAGTACTTCTCTACTGTGGTTTAACATAATTAAACGTACAAATTTCAATCAAGCATAGTAGCCGCATCCCCACGGTCTCGCAAGCACGTTTTTGTCAACGTTTGGTTTTAAATTGTGCCATACAAAACTCAGTCTTAGCAAACAAAATGTAGTAGTAGTAGTAGTAGTAGTAGTAGTAGTAGTAGTAGTAGTAGTAGTAGTAGTAGTAACAACAACAAAAACAACAACAACAACGATGATGATGATGATGATGATGATGATGATAATAATAATAATATAATAATAATGAATGATGATGATGATGATGATGATGATGATAATATTAATAATAATAATAACAACAGCAACAATTATAATGATGATAATAATACTAATGATGATAATAATAATATTATAATAACAACAGCAACAATAATAATATGATCAAGAATAATTTCCACGAGCTGCAAGTTAAACACAGGGCGCAAAAAAAGTCCAAATATGCGCGTACTCCCACTGTCATTTCATATTACTGTACACGCCAAAACATCAATATTTCAATATTCACACTTCCAATGCCCCCCCCCCCCCCCCCCCCCCCCCCCCCCCCACACACACACACACACACACACACACACACACGCGACTAAAACAAGACAGAATAAACACTCTCAAAACCGAAATACAGTTTCAAACAGCAACACAGACAGAGCAATAAATGATGTCTTTTAATGACAAAAAAAAAAAAAAAAATGAAGAGTATTTAGAATATATTATGGCATTGTAACCGGGATTCGAATTTAAAGCCATATGAAGGATGAAAAAATTGAAAGTTCATTCCACAAAGCAAGACCAGAGTTGACAAAACGCCTAACCCTTAAGACTGATTGTAAAAATGTACTGAAGTAAGTTGTATAGATGCTAGTACCATCAGAAGAATATTCAGAACATGAAGGGATATGCGGTTGAATACCTCGAGACAAGAAATGTCACAGTATGGTAATCATTATATTGTGGCAAAGTGTGAGGATCTTTTCTTCGATTAGTCTGAAAGCAGGAAGGCACTGCAGATCGGAAAATAAGAAAATGTATTTAGTCAAAATAATGTGACGCAAGTCCAGCGAACAAAGCATTGTAATACTTCATTTTTTGATGGATAACTGGAGATAGGACCGCAGGTTCTCTAGCATCTCAGGTATCTAATCGTCCAGATCTAAAACAAAGCAGTGAGGCATATATTTCATCGACAAGCTCCTGCAATAAGAATGTTCTCATCAAACATTTGATCATTTCGTTCAGTTATTTGCTGATGCTTTTCATGTGTGCAGTAAATGTTTGAATTATACTTGCCGTTTTCTGCCACACATTCTAAGAGAGGTTGAAAAACATATCCGACTCCAATTTTGAGTGCACATGATGCCATTGTTGCCGCTCTCTTTTGTCCAAAATGGTCAAGGTTTTGGATTTTCGCGTTCTTGGGCCTTTGTATGTGCGCGTAATGTAAAGCGCACAGGCATACCATTAGTTCTCTAGTTCATTTGCTGTGTCTCCAACAGCAGCCTGCTTATATAACAAAACGCCCAGCACGTGTCTCTGTACCGAGATCCCATGTACATTGTAGATAAAAGAAATTAAACGAGAAATTACGATGAAGCTGGAGGTTTCTAATACCCACGTGTGGTTAAGAAGAAATTGTGATATTTGCCGCCGCATGTGACATTTTGGCAGGAACAAACAATGTCCTTGAAAACGTTATATAGCCTCCTCCTCTTCCTTCTGCTCCTCCTCCCCATCCTCCTCTTCCTCCTCCTCCTCCTCCTCCTCCTTCTGTTCTTGCTCCAAGGCTTAACCAAATTCCAGGGCAATGGTTTTGCCAAAAGGGATCATCCTGTGTGGCTCTTCAGCCGGCTGGGCATAACAGCAGGATTGAGTCCTTTTGTCCCAAAATGGTCAGGGGGTTTGGATTTTTTCGCGTCTTGGGCCTTTGTATGTGCGCGTAAAAGCGCATGCATACCATTAGTTCTCTGTTTCATTTGCTGTGTCTCCACCAGCAGGCCTGCTTATTAAAAAACGCCCAGCACGTGTCTCTGTACCGAGATCCCATGTTAGAATAGATAAAGAAATTAAACGAGGAATTGATGAAGCTGGAGGTTTCTAATACCCACAGTGTGGTTAAGAAGAAATTGTGATATTTGCCGCAGGTGACATTTCTGGCAGGAACAAATACGATGTCCTTGATAAACGCTTATATTAGCCCTCCTCCTCTTTCTTCTGCTCCTCCTCCCCTCCTCCTCTTCCTCCTCCTCCTCCTCCTCTCCTCCTTCTTCTTCTTCTTCTTCTCTTCAAGGCTATGGAGCTACAGGGCAATGTTTTCCACAAGGGATCAGTCCTGTAGTGGCTCTTCAGCCGGCTGGGCAATAACAGCATGGATTGAAGTCACACAGTTTGCTCCTGAATAATGTTTTGGGGATACCTGAGGGATCATATCCCTAGAACTGGGAGTCCCTCTTCGGCACAGAGAACAATAAACGAACAATCCATCTGGTTCAGTACATTTCTGTCTATATTTCTACTTTCTTTCTTTCGTTCTTTTTTCTGTCTGTCTTTCTTTCTTTATTTTCTTTCTTTCCTCCCTCCATTCTTTCTCGTCGTTTTTTTTTTCTTCTTTCTTTTCTTTCTTTCTTTCTTTTCTTCTTTCTTTACAGATTTCTTTCTTTCTTTTCTTTCATTCTTCTTTCTTTCTTCTTCGTTCTTTCTTTCTTTCTGTCTACCTTTCTTTCTGTCTTCTTTTCTTTCGTTCTTGTGCCTTCCTTTCTTTCTTTCCTTCTTTATTTCTTTTTTTCTTTTTTTTTTCTTTCTTCTTTTTTCTGTCTTTCA
>JADBJO010001965.1:65000-70000 GCA_016801955.1 Conus betulinus | reverse complement strand
CGATTTTCTCAGCTAGGTCATGTTTTGCAGTCAAAGCTCCACCTCGATTTTCTCAGCTAGGTCATGTTCTGCGGTCAAAGCTCCACCTCGATTTTCTCAGCTAGGTCATGTTCTGCGGTCAAAGCTCCACCTCGATTTTCTCAGCTAGGTCAAAGCTCCAGATTTTCTCAGTAGGTCATGTTCTGCGGTCAAAGCTCCACCTCGATTTTCTCAGCTAGGTCATGTTCTGCGGTCAAAGCTCCACCTCGATTTTCTCAGCTAGGTCATGTTCTGTGGTCAAAGCTCCACCTCGATTTTCTCAACTAGGTCATGTTCTGCGGTCAAAGCTCCACCTCGATTTTCTCAGCTAGGTCATGTTCTGCGGTCAAAGCTCCACCTCGATTTTCTCAGCTAGGTCATGTTCTGCAGTCAAAGCTCCACCTCGATTTTCTCAGCTAGGTCATGTTTTGCAGTCAAACCTCCACCTCGAAACAAAATAGAATGCATTGCAGTTTAGACTTTAGCCCAAATAGTGTTTTGAGGATATATATACATTTTTTTTTTTTTTATAAAGAAAGAAACTTTTCATGAAAACGTACGCAATATATAAATCGTTCATCCCTTGCGTGTTCCATTTCTTGTCTTTCTAATGGCTAGTTTGTTTACTAAACAATGTCCAGAACGTCTCTCTGAATCGAGATCCCCATACTATAATATATGAAGAAATTGAAAGAGGAATTGATGAAGCCATAACATTGTAGTACCCATGTCGCGGTCAAGAAGAAATTGTGATGTCGTCCGCCAGGTGAGATTTCCGGCAAAAAACAGGTAGGAAAAGCGGACGCAACAGACGGGAGAAATGCAAATGATGAACAACACAGAAGTACCAATCAACATTTTGGTGAGAGCCACTTCTCGAGAAGAGAGCAATGATGACGATGTTTTCAGTCCGCCACGTCACAATCTGACGAAGTTTCACCGTGGTGATTATTGTCGCCGTTGTCACCACGATCATCAAACCTCCGGGCAAACCAGCTCCGAACATCATAGTGTCAAGTGTGTCTATCAACTGCCTGTGATTTCTGTAAAAACTTTCCACCAGTGACCGCCTTCATGATATCTCCTGTCACAGGATCATAAACACAACCAATCCAGAATCGGTATGATGCAAGGAAAAACAAAGTGAACACGCTCACGTAGACCAACAGATGATGCCAGCCATGGTTCTGGTGCTGAGCAGAGTCTGGTACTTCAGGGGTCTGAGGACGCAGTAACATCTTTCACAGGCGATGACGGCAGAGAGACAGAAGGAAATCAACCCACAGCTAAGGAGGGAGTTGAGGTTATTGTTGGCCATGAACTCATTCATCGGAGTCTTTATAGGTTGTGCGCTCAGATGAAGGTAAATGTTCTCAGATTGGAGACAAAACAAAGAGCGATGTACACTTCATCCGAAACGGCGAGCATGAACAGACAGAGGTTGACACGATCGTAAAGACCCTGTTTATAGAACACCGCCATGCTCATGACGTTGGCTGGTCCACCAATGAGGAATACACATACTAACGCAAGGTCTTTAATTTTACTTGCCAAAGCTTCCACTTCCTGACTGACAAGGTTATCAGGATTGTCCCAGGGTAAATGCTGAGTCTCATTGAACCGGACTGGGAAGCATTCTGTGTTCAGAGACTCGTTGTGGACAACATGTTGGGTAGACATCACGTCATTAACTGTTCTATACTTCTCAGCGTTCGTATATTGCTCTGTGTTGTTCGTAAATGGATCACACATTCAGACGTAAACCTGATAGTGTTCAGCATTTTCTTATTGCGATATTTGTTATGTTGTCAATGATCTGTCTCTGTCTGTCTGTCTGTCTGTCTGTCTCTCTCTCTCTCTCTCTCTCTCTCTCTCTCTCTCTCTCTCTCTCTCTCTCTCTGCACACACACACACACACACACACACACACACACACACACACACACACACACACACACACACGTGCATCCATTTACGTGACAAAACAGTTTTTTTTCTTTCTTTCTTCGTCTCTTTCCTCATAATTTTTCCTTCTTTTTTTTCTTTTCCCTTTTTTTTTGTTTTGTTTTGGATTGTGTTACAGCTTACAAAGAATGTCTTGGTATTTCTTGGCTTGTTTACAATGAAGTTCGTAATTAACGTAAAGAACTTTTCTCATATTTAGTAATAATCACACCCGTTATCATCATCATCAGCAGTAGCAGTAGCAGCAGCAGCAGCAGCAAACAGCAGCATCAGCATCTCACTATTGCCATCATAAAAGAAATAAATGCTATAGATCCATTCGTATGAATACCAATGTTCCAGTTACTAATAAAGTTCAGGGGTACCTGGTGGCCAGGGAGAATGTCATATGATTAATTTTTGGTAGGTAATGTTCTGGGGGTTTTTTCCCTCCAGTTTAACAGATGCTATTTTACTTGATTGTTGGCCCCAAAAGCCTTCAATTGTCAGATTTTCTTTCTTCCTTTTCTTCCTGCGTACGCAGGCTGATGATACTCCTGCGGACACTCCCTGTATAGACAGGCAGTGGACTTTTGTGTGTATGACCGTTTCTTTTTTATCACACCATTAAGGCAGCCCATACTCCATCTGCGGGGAGGGTGCATGCTATGTGTAACGCGTCATCCATAGCAACGGCCAGACTGGCCTTCTCTTCCGAAAGTTGGTGATGGGATTTGACGTGTGTGCAAGATGTTTTGCGTGCGTTCACACACGGAACCTCGATTTATAGTCTCATTCGAAGGACTGTATGGGGCTGAATGAAAGAATTCTTTTCCATGAGTGCTCCATAAGCAACAACCGTTACCTCAAAAATAAGGTCAGCGCACCAACATTGTCAGCCTGAATGAAAAAGGTCACCCAGCTCGCTACTAGATACTGGCTACTATCAGGAGACGGAACTACTCCACGTGAGCAAATGATTGTCTTCTGTGTTAGTGCTTACTGGCTTAGCCTTGAATAGTGTGTAATTTAAAAAAAAAAAGGCATCGCTTGTTATATTTCTTGGTACAGTTAGGACTGTCTAGGTCTTGAAAAAAAAATGCATTCTAAAGAGACGTTTCTCGTTGCGTTTCTTGTTATAGTTAGGACTCTCTTGACCATGGAAGAAGTGTCGAACAGGTATCACTCGCTATGTTCCCTGCTATAGTTAGGACTCTTGCCCTTAAAGAGTATGTCAAAAAGAGATAGCTCATTATGTTTCCATTCCATAGTTAGGGCTCCTGTCCATGAAGAATGTTTCCAAATGACATAGCCCGTTATGTTTCCTGGCGTAGTAGGTAGGATTCTTACCCCAATCAAAATGCGTGTCAGACAGGTATCACTCGTTATGTGTCCTGTGTTAGTGTGGAATACCTTGCCCACAAAAAGCAGGTGTGAAAAAAAAGGCGTCATTAGCTATGTTCCCTGCCATACTGTAGACTTCCTTGCAAATAAGAATAAATGTCAAGAAAACATCACTTGTTGAGGTAAGAAGTTTCATTTTTATGTCGCGATACATTGAAAAAAAAAAAACAACAAAAAAACAAAAAACAACGACTGAAGTTCAAATGATGGAAACACAAAAGATATCACATAGGACCGCAGCTAGGGATAACATTATACTGATTTAGAAACAATCTTGCTAAAGATTCTGGGTTTAACAAATAGGAACCACACTTTTTTTTTTTTTTTTTTTTTTTTTTTTTTAGCAAAATCGCGTACATTATAATAAAAGACGGGGGGGGGGGGGGAGGGATTCGTCCTGGAGCTGATGCTTCCAATTGTGAAACACACACACACACACACACACACACACACACACACACACACACAGAGAGAGAGAGAGAGAGAGAGAGAGAGAGAGAGAGAGAGAGAGAGAGAGAGAGAGAGAGAGAGAGAGACCAAGAATTGATTCTGATCAAATTCACATTTACCAATGTAGAATGGAGATAGTATACATGTGAAAGAGAAACCCCAGTCTAAACATCAGTTGGAGGGACTCTCTCGTGTGCTCACCAAAGATCTCGCCTCTCGCCTCTGGAGTGAGGAATTCATTTGCACACACGCACGCACGCACACACGCACGCACACACACACACACACACACACACACACACACACACACACACACACACACACACGCACACAACACACACACACACACACACACACACACACACACACACACACACACACACACACACACACACACACACACACACACGCACGCACATACAGACGTTTTTTTTTCAAATGAATGCTTCAAAAATCAGCTGCAGGTCGATGCACTAAAACATACAGCATTTACGTTTTCGTCTCAGTATTGGGTGTTGCCTGGGCTTACTGTTGGTTCCCTGTCTCTTTCTAGCTGAAGACTTTGCGTTGACTGTAAAGAATGTCATTAACTACCACTTGAGTACTTTTTAGCCCATTTATGTCATATTGCACACAACAGTTCTAATTATCTGCCTTTTGTTCGTTCCCATTTATGACTATTTTCTAAAAAAAAAAAAAAAAAAAAAGGGAGGGGGGTTGGAAGGGGTGGAGGGGTTCAGTTAAAAAGAATTATTGAAGGCTAAGAATTGTGTTACATACGATATTGAATAGCTGCTTCAAATAGACATTTTCCATTTGCAGCTTGTAGTCGTTGGCAAACTTTAATATCTAAGTAGCTTGAAGCTTTGCAGTAGACGTGATTGAAACAAGAACTGATAATGTAATAGATGCGTCCAGTGTGGGTATTTACACACCGAGACTAAATTGTTCCGTTCAGTGTAATTATGACCAAAAAATGTCTTGCGACAAAACTGTTGCTTTAAATAGTCTAAACATGTTTAACAGTAATATTTCTTTGAAATGCACATATGTTAACACAACTAAATGTTTCATCTTAAATCGTTGCCTTAAATAAATAATTAGAAAGTCTATGTAATGACAGTTGACATCGATGTCTTAGATTTTTATTATACAATGTCTCTCTCTCTCTCTCTCTCTCTCTC
>JADBJO010001965.1:45000-57500 GCA_016801955.1 Conus betulinus | reverse complement strand
CGGAGAGTGGTGCTGCTCTATTTGATGTCAAAAGCACAGGCACAATCAGCAGTGTCTGCCTGATGAGTCCGATCCAGCTGACGAAAGGCCTACGTGGAGGCCTTCAAGAGGGAGTGTGGTGGTTCTCTCATGCAGCTAGTGAAGGGTTAATATTTACAAAATACACATATTCCTATTTTCTTCATTTTTTTCTTGATTTCAAATCTTTGCCAAGTCATTACTGTAATGAAGGAAGAATTGTTAACCTGCACTTTTTCCCCACTACTTAATTTTTCATATATATATATATATATATATATATATATATATATATATATATATATATATGTGTGTGTGTGTGTGTGTGTGTGTGTGTGTGTGTGTGGGGTTTTCTCTGTGACGAAAACATTCTTTCTTGGTTTCACTGCGATGAAAACTGATGCACTATTTTTTCTCCAAAGAAACATTTCATTCTAACTTCTTAGCGAAAAAAAGACAAACAAAGAAAAACATCATATTTTAGTTTCTCCAAAAGAGAAACACACACACACACACACACACACACACACACACACACACACACACACACACAAATAAATTGTATATTCTTCTTTTTTCTGTGACAAAACAAACACAAATCAAAGCAAAAAACAACTCTCTCTCTCTCTCTCTCTCTCTCTCTCTCTCTCTCTCTCTCTCTATCTCTATATATATATATATATATATATATATATATATATATATATATATGTGTGTGTGTGTGTGTGTGTGTGTGTGTGTGTGTGTGTCATTCATCCACAAACGAAACATTTTATTTTGGTTTTCTCTGCGAAGAAAACATTTTTTTTTTCCTCAAAGAAAACATTCTATTTTAATTTTTACACAAAGACCACATTCTATTTTGAGTCTTCCGTGAAGAAACGTATTTCAGTTTCTCTGCGAAGTACACATTTCTTTTTTTTTTAATCTCAAAGAAAAAATTCTATTTTAATTTTTACACAAAGACCCACATTCTATTTTGATTCTTCCTTGAAGAAACATTGTATTTCAGTTTCTCTGCGAAGAAAACAATCCTCTATAGTATATCCGAGAAAAAAAAATCAAGTTTGTGTTTTCCACGAAGAAAACATTCTAGTTTTGTTTGATCTGCGATAAATAAAACATAATATTTTAGGGGTTTTTTTTTTTTTGTTTTTGTTTTTTTTTTTTCGCAAAGAAAACATTCTAATCTTATACCGCGAAGAGAACATCACATTTCAGTTTTTAAGGCAAAGAAAACTTTCTATTCCGGTTTCTCCGCAAAGAGAACATGCTATTGTGGCTTCTATACAACAGAAACGTCAAATGTTTGCTTTTTTTTATGAAGAAAACATTCTGTTTGGGTTTCTCCGCGAAGAACACATGCTATTATAGCTTCTCCACGACGGACATGTTATTAGTTCTTTTATTTTATTGCATTTTATTTTATTTTAGAGAAAACATTCTATTTTTGGTTTCTGCGCGAAGGAAACATTCTACTTTGGTTTCTCTACAGAGAAGACATTCTTTTTTTTTTCCCGCTGGCAAAATGTCATTTTCTGTTTTCATTCTGTTTCAAAAATGATGTATTAATTAAATTACAGACGGTGTGCTGTGTTCCTGCATCAAATGGCGTCTCTTCTTTCAGGTCAAATTGAACAAAGACAATTGAGTGACGATGTTCCTCTTCGGATCACAGACCAACGAGCAAACGGTCTGCCTGTCGTCGCTGCTGCTCCAGTGAAAGGAGACAGAAGTATGACACAGAGTGGCCAACACGATGAAGTAGGGTTATTGCTCAAAACTGCAGGTGAGAGACTTCAAAGTCAATCCAGCCAGGATGCGCTTTTGCATCATCCGCTGTTGCCTACGCGTAGTGTTACAAATACTCAAACAAATGAAATTACCAATACTTTTTTTTCTCATCAGAGGTTCAGGAATCTTTTTTTTTTCCCGTGGCAAACTCAGAAAGACAAAAAACAAAGAAGTATTGAGGATTGTTGATTGAGTCATTTCTGAGAAAGCTGTTTATAGGATGAAATAGCACTGGCGTTGAACCGTGTTTGCAGTGTCATTTAGTCTATGAAACACCTGTGCTGCTTGGTCTCTTCTCCTGGACTCAGACACTACGGATTCATCTGCCTGTCCTTCAAAGAAAAATGCAGAAACTGTTGCTCTAAAAGATGGGCTTCGAAAAAAAAAAAAAAAATTGGAGCCAAATTCATACTGGAACTTTTCCTTGAGTTAATATACATAACATAGTTAACACACGTTCCACCTGAAAATTCACCTTATTACTCTGTAAATAGTTTTGACGGTGGCACTGACTTGCTAGAAGACTGTATTGTGAACAAAGTGATGTCTTTAGGTGATGTTGATTTATTGTTCTGTGGTGATATTAATACGAGGACATCTAATCTGTCCCCGGAAATTATTAGTGAGCGTGATCTACATGTCTGTCACAACAACAACAACAACACAAGTCCTGAAATAATGAGATCTTCCCAAGATAAAGTGTTCAACTTGCACGGAAAGAAAATGTTGAACATATGTTCTATTTTAGGATTATGTTTCAAAATGGAGCGACTGATGGCGGAGAACGAAGCAAAAATTAGAAAGAGTGGGGGTTAGTTGCCGCCAAGGACATTGACAAAGTACAGGACAAGACACAATGTATTTCGACCTCTTGGGTCTTCTTCAAGCTTGAAGAAGACCCAAGAGGTCGAAATGCATCGTGTTTTTTTTTCCTGTACTTTGTTTGTCAATGTCCTTGGCGGCAACTAACCCCCACTCTTTCTAAATTTAGGATTATATATTTTAAACGGTGTATGTAATGGCGACTCAGAGGGTCGTTTCACATACATTTCTGACACAGGTAACAGTGTAAACGATTATTTCCTAGCTTTTGTAGACCTTTTTTGCATAATTAAGAAACGAGTTAACTTTGAGAGTACTAGAAAGATTGAATCCCAATCACCTGCCCCTTGTATTGTACATAAATATCCCGAGTGAAAAGTTGTATTCCAACATGAATATGCGTGTTCAAAAATAACAAATTTATTGTCAAATATTGTTGGAACCAAGACTACGCTCGGCAGTTTCTTTTTCCCATGCAATCAGAAGTTTATACAGAACCAGATATTAGCGGCTGAAGACCTGATACATGCGGATGTCACACAAGCAATAAATCAATTCAATACAATTGATAAAGATCAAGCTGAAAGGATGGTGAAAAAAATACCAGTAAACAAAAAATACTCAAAGTAATTGGTATGACCAGGAATGTAAACTTTATAAATGTAAAATGTGCAGACTATTCAGTACATTTTGCAAAACGTTAGATAAAGCAGATTGAATTGAGTTTTTTTTTTTATTGCAAGGCGTGAATATAAGAATTTAAACAAAAGGAAAAAAAGAAAGAATATAATGATAGCTTACTAAATGAACTCGCGAATTCCATTCAGAGTCAGAAATCTTTTGGGGAACATGTTCATAAAATATCTAGAAAGAGATCACAACCTTCCAATGATATTCCGATGCATGAATGGTACCATCATTTCAAAAGTTTGCTAGAAAAAGACGACGACGAGTGTCATTGTGGAGGAAATGTTATTAGATGAGGACAGGGAGGAAGTTTTGTCTGCTTGACAGACCAATATCTAAGGAGGGGATATTCTTTGCTGTACGAAAACTGAAAAAAACGGTAAATCTGCTGGACCAGATGGTATGATTGGTGAGTTTTTCAAGAATTCTGGAAAATGTAGGCTCAACTTCTTAGTAAAGCTATTTAGTTTGATTCTGGATGGTTGGAAAGAATCTGTAGTTCCGCCTTATTTAAAAAGGGAGAAGCCAATGATGTAAGACAATTACAGGGGTATCTCCTTGAGCAACATTTGTGGTAAATTATATAGTTTTGTTATTAATAGTAGATTAGGTGAATGGGTACGCATAAATGATATAATAGGGGAACATCAAGCTGGGTTTTAAAAAAAAAAAGGTTACTCGACAATTGATCATATATTCACACTACTAGCTGCCGTGCGAAAACAGTTTGTAAATAATCAGAAGTTGTATGTTGCCTTTGTTGACTTTGAAAAGGCTTTTGATTCAATCTCTTGTAAATTGTTATGGCCTATTTTGGTTTTTTAAAAAGGAGTTAAAGGTAAAGTATTTCGTTGCATAAAACGTACGTATAGTGAAGTAAAAGCAAGAATGCGATCAGAAGCAAAATTATCTGATTCGCTGATGTGTTCTCGTGGTGTTAAACAGGGTGATGTCTCTAGCCCCGTGTTGTTTTTGATGTTTACAAACGAGCTAGCCCTGGAATTAATAGAAAATGATAGGCATGGAATGACTTTCGATTTGATAGAATTGTTTATTTTGCTGTTTGGTGATGACATTGTATTATTGTCTACGACAGTAATTGGTCTCCAACGTCAACTTAATTCTTTATACTCTGCAGCCAAAAGACTTGAATTACAAGTTAACATGAAGAAGACCAGTACTATTGTGTTTCGTAAGGGTGGATACTTGGCAGAGGTTGGGAGATGGACCTATGGGAATGAGAGAGTCGTTGTAGGCAATGCATATAAATATCGAGAAATATATTCTCTGCAACTAAACTCAGCTTTAATCATACCTGTCAGGATATAATTATACCTGTCAGGATATAATTATACCTGTCAGGATATATTATACCTGTCAGGATATCTTGAACAGAGCAAAGAAAGCAATTGTAGTTACTCTTCACATTTTGTACAAACTGGACTTCGCGCGCGCGCTTGTGTGTGTGTGTGTGTGTGTGTGTGTGTGTGCGCGTGTGTGTGTGTGTGTGTGTGCGTGCGTTCGTGCGTGCGTGTGTGCGTGCTTGCGTGCGTGCGTGCGTGCGTGCGCGCGCTTGTGTGTGTGTGTGTGTGTGTGTGTGTGTGTGTGTGTGTGTGTGTGTGTGCGTGCATGCGTGCGCGCGCGCGTGCGTATAATATATATATATATATATATATATATATATATATATATATATATATATATATATATATATATATATTCCCTCAATGAATTGGTTTAACCTGAGAGGGCATTTTCTGTTGCCACTATAGAATTAAATCACGATATGATTGTAAAGGAAACAATAAAAAAAGAAACAAACGAAATTTTCAAATGTCTATTTAGTGTGAAACTCTCCAAAAATACATGACTGTCCATCGATGCACATTGTTTCAAGCCGTGGTTGAATGAACTTCAACCGAAGTTATTTCCCTCTGACCATGTCTCACCTATTTACGTTTTTTTTTTTTTTTTTTTTTTTCTTTCTTTGTTTTTTTTTTTCATTAATAGAATCAAATGTTCAAGCATGTGCCTACTACCACTGCCGTTGCACATTACTGAATACGCCAAAACATCAACAAAATTCAACTTTCCAGTCAATAACCCATCTTATCCCCAGCCCAAACTGCCTCACACACACACACACACACACACACACACACACACACACACACATGAACGCACACACGCGTGTGCGCACACACACAGACAATGTTCGTGCGTTACACTGTAGGTTAGTCGTGTGACAGAAGGGAGCGTATTGACTGAACGTGGCCCAGGGTTTGAGTGAAAATTTTAACACTGTTCACGCGATTTGAATATAAACAGGCGTTGACCTGTATCGGTGCGCACTCTGAGAATGGAACAGATGATTTAGATGAAGAAGAAGAGGCGGACTGTGCCCATTGATAAAGGCAGAGGCCTAACACATACAGAAGTATGTGAATTGTAGTTGAATGACCGGTACTCAAGCCGTAAGTATCTAATTTTATTGTGAGAATCTAGATGATTCTCCATTTTGTTTTCAACGGTTTATTGTCGGAACCGAAACTATATTTGAAAAATTGAAGAGTTCAAAAATGTTAAAGTGTAACATGACTGCTAACTGGCTGGCAGTGTTTTGAACTCGTGTTTATCTGGTTTTTTTATAGCTGGGCCGACTCCCCGTGCGGTAGAGGAAAGAAAAGACTGGAGATCGGGCACTAAGGTGGATGGCCGGGGGCTGCGCGCGTTCCCGGGCCAAGTTCCGATCCGCGGGAAGATCCAGTTGGGCAAAAGTTTGTCGCCGACCAGTAGTTGTGATATGTAATGGGCAGTATGGGATCCCCGCACAGAGGAAGCCAGTTCCGGACACCACAGAGAGTGTGTGCGGACACTTGCAGTGAGTAAACCTGCAACATTAACTTCGAAGAAAGAAGCTTGATTGGTTGCACCAGCTGAAAGAATCACAGATTATGAAAATATATAAGCTTTGATTGATGCCAGAGTAAAGAACCCCCATGGGATTTTAAAAGATTAAGGAGGGATGAATCGAAATTGACCTTTGTTTGCGCCTTATGTGTATGGAGTGGATGCAGTTGAGTGCGGAGGAAAGCAGTTTCTGTAGCATCTTTGGTAAGTATTCATTGTCCGGATGTGCAACAAAGTAGTGAGGCATATATTTTCGCTCAGTGAGAGTATCTCATCAAATAGTGTATCCCTTCGTTCAAATATCTGCTGATGTTCTTTATACCTCCACTAAATGTTTGCAATGCACTTTGCCATTTATGTATTCCGCCACTCACACTAAGAGGGTTTGGAAACCAGATTCAGTTTTCATGATTAAATGTAAATGCTATTATTGTTGACGCTTTTTTTTTTTGTCTAAAGCAGTCAAGGTTTTGATATTCTTGGTCCTGTACAAGTGTGCGTATAAGCGTATGCACTCCAGCAATCCTCCATTTCATTTGTGGTGTTTTCGCCAGCAGGTCTTCTTATCAAATAACGCCCAGAACGTTTCTCTGTACCGAGATCCCATGTAGTAATAGATGAAGAAATTAAATGAGAAATTAACAAAGCTGGAGGTTTCTAATATCCACAATGTGGTGAAGAAGAAATTGTGATATTTGCCGCCAGGTGACATTTCTGGCAACAACAGATACAAAAAGCGGAATGCACAAATAGGAGAAATGCAGATGACGAAAAACACAGAATTTGCAACCAACATTTTGGGTGAGCGCCACCTCTCGGGCAGACAGTGATGACGATGTTTCAGCCCGCCACGTCACCATGTGACGAAGTTTCACCGTGGTGATTATCGTTGCCGTTATCACCACAAATATCAATGTTCCTGGTAGACCAGCTCCAAACACAATACTATCCAAAGTGTCTATCAGACGTTTGTGTCTGTTGTAAAACTCACGCCAATCAATCATCGTCCTCATCACCTCACCTGTTACAGGATCATACACACACCGAATCCAAAATCTGTACGACACGATGAAAAACAAACCAAAGACAATGGTATAAAGAGACAGAATGATGGCAGCCATGGTTTCTCGTGCTGAGCAGAGTCTGGTACTTCAGGGGTCTGAGGACACAGTAACACCTCTCACAGGCGATGATGGCGGACAGAACGTAAGACATAAACGCAGAGCTCAAAAGTGAGATGAGATTATTGTCGGCCATAAACTCATTTGCTGGAGTCTTTACTGCTTGTGCACTCAGACGTAAATAAATATTCTCGGCTTGAAGACAGAAGGATGAGATTAACAAGATGTTATCCGACACAGCCAGCATAAAGAGACAGAGGTTGACACGATCCTGGAGACCTTGTTTATAGAACACCGCCATGTTGATGACGTTGGTTGGTACACCAATGAGGAATAGGCACGCTAGTGTGAAATCTTTGATTTCTTTGGCGTAAGCTTCCACTTCCTGACTGACAATGTTATGAGGATTGTCCCAGGGTAAATGTTGCGTGTCGTTGAACCTGAGTGGTATGCATTCTTTGTTCAATGAAAGGTTCTGGTCAGTGTTTCCCATGGGCATCACGTCTTGCGCTGTTGTATATCTATCCCAATTCATAAGCCCAGATGCAGTGTTCAAACCTGCATCACCAAGGTTATTTAACTGTGCTTCGAAGATGCAGTTTTATTTCTGTGTTGGTGTCTGTCTTTCTGTCTCTCTGTCTATATGTATGTATGTATGTATGTATGCATGTATGCATGTGTGTATGTGTGTATGGATGGGATGGATGGATGGATGGATGTACGCATGTATGCATGCATTTATGTATGCATGTATGTATGTATGTATGTATGTATGTATGTATGCATGTATGCATGCATGTGTATACGCATGTATGCATGCATTGTATATGTATGTATATGTCTCTGTATGCATATGTGCATGCATATATTATGTATACGTGGAGAGAGAGAGAGAGAGAGAGAGAGAGAGAGAGAGAGAGAGAGAGAGAGAGAGAGATACAACAACAGCAACAACAATATGAACAACAACTACAACAACCACAACCAGAACAGTGATAACAAAAATAAATATTATAACTTTAAAGAGTCCAGAAAGGCGACAATCGAGATGCGCCTGCAAGTAAGCTTGCATATGAGACTGTCTCACAGGGAGTTCAAATTATACCACATGCGCATCGACTTTGGAAAGGCAATTAGAATGATTTTACAAATGTCAAGAACATTCTATGAAGGTTGTCGGTGTTTATCAATCGTAGATCTTAAGGGGTTTTTGTTGTTGTTGTTGTTGTTGTTGTTGTTTGTACACCCCCCCCCCCCCTCAAGTTTTTTGAAATGATGACATGCACAGGTGAATCTTACTAGTAGCAATGATTTAGCGGCTATTGCTAAACCGTGCGCACACTATCCCATTATCTCACGATCCTAGCCAAGCAGTGCGATTATGCTGGAGTGAGAGGTGTAGCAACGTATGTGGCTGAGTCTGCTTGAAATGTTGTCATGCCTTTCAACTGTTCTCACTGACTTATGACAATCGGAGCTGACTCACAACCAAACGTTAAGAGACACCAATGAGACTGCCCTTTATGTATCTTAACTATTTATGCTAATCTGCCGTAATGGATTAGTTAAGCCATTAATGTCGGCCCATAGAACCTCTTTAAATTTTTAGAGGTTTTTGGTGGATTTGAGTGTGAGACATCACCTTTTGAAAAAAAAAAAGTTTGATGAAAAAACATGGTTTTGTAGATTTTACAGAAGTGCACTCTCCCAGAGTGCATGGGCACGAGTGACTACGTCAGGATTACAGTTTGGTGCACTCTACAGGAGTGCATGGGCTCAGAAGAGGGCAGTGTTTTCTTGCTGAAATCATAACAAAATATGAAGGGGAGCTCAATACTGCCTTTATCTAGCAATATGTAGGCACACATAAAGACTGACTGACTAAGTAAATAAAGAAAATGCCATGACTGAGCATATTTGTTTGTGTTTTTTTTTTTGTTGTTGTTGTTGTTTTTTCACAAAAAAGCAGAAAATGCAGAAACAAAAGTCATGCTGAATACAAACCTAAGCTGAGTGTTGTTTGCACATGGTGCACATAAATCTGACATACATGTATAACAGAAAAGAACTTAACAAGACTGGTAGTCATTATCCTGCAAAACACACATCTGGACACACATTTACGAAAACAGGAAGAACTTAGCGAGACTAGTAGGCATAATCCTGCACATACTGAGTACTTCACATGAAACGTCGTTTTTTTTTTTTTTTTTTTTTTTCTTCCTTTCCTTTTTAGAACATCATCACAACGGTATCATTGACCAAATGTTTATGGCGCTCCATGGAATTGGATGAAACAGTGCAAACGCAGCCAGCACCACATTTCCTGGCAAATCTTCTTGGTGCTGCGGTGACACGAAGCACACCGTTTTGGAACATTGGCATCGCCAGAGAAGAGTTGCGTGATGTCCAGTCTGATGTGGTCAGGACTACGACCGAAGTGCACACCAGCTGGTAGCAAAGCAGCAAGCTGGTAGAACTGTACAATGCTCCGACGGAAACCTACAAGGTCAAGTGCGTCAGCTGGTGCACTTCCTTTGTAGAGAAGCCAGGCGTTCTGCAGTGCCAACTCGACAGGCCACCACGACTTCTTTGTCCTGCTTCTCATCCTGTATGTACTGATGTTTTGATCAGCTCTGTCGACTCCCCCCATTGAGGCATTGTATGCCCTGTTGAGATCTGGCTGATCAATCTGAATGAACTGTTGCTCATGTCCAGACCAGCGCCTTGCCTTTCCCAACGGCTGAGTTGCATCACAGTTTGAAGCCATTGTTACGACATTGTTGTCATTCCACTGGGGGATGCAAATGTTTTCTGTCCTGTCCAAAGGAACGTCAGTGGATCCTCGTGGTCTTCTGGCAAAAGCACCTGCATCCACGAGTGGGCAATGCAGAATGCACATTGTCAAAAGTCAGATGAAAAGGATATTCTGAGAGCTCCGACACAAAGTCCATGACCACAGAGCCTCCACGTCCAAATGGCCCAAGTCCCTGTCCGGCACCAACGCAGGGCTCACACTGCACAATGTATCCAAGTGGATCTGCAAGGCACCACAGTTCATATCCAAATCCAACTGGTTTTCCACGGATGAATTGCTTGCAGGAGTGATGTTCAAAATAAGGTACCATTCATTCATCCACACAGAGACATCTGGACACTGGGTAGTATTGCAGACATCGCTCATTGATCAGAACCAGGAAATTTCTGACTTTTGCCAGCTTGTCATTGGGGTCATTGCGCGTGTTCTCAGTCAGGTGAAGATATTTCAGATGGTCTTCAAATCTGGTACGGGTCATAGTCTTGCATACAGCTCCATTTCGGACATCAGTGTTCTTTCCAAAAAAACATGTGGCCTTGGCAATGGGTTGTACCTGGAAACAAGGAGGGTTGCCAAGAATGTTATCATGTCCTGCCTGTTTGTCTGGAAAACGTGGTCTCCTTTGCCTCGGCTGGCACAGAGTTATGTTTGATCAATGAGGTAGTCAAGTACATCATCATCGAACAGTTCAAACATGTCTTGTGGGGGGGGGGGGGGTAGATTTTGTTGAAGGAAGCGTGGGGGAGGGACATTTGGCCATAGCTGCTGAGAAGGCAGTCTGTTCTCAGGTAGATCCTGTCGTTTCCAGTCTCTATTCACCTGATTCAGACGAACACGATTTCTGACAATCTGTGCAGCTTGCAGCTGACGTGGAGCACCCGGTGCTGGTTGTTGCTGAGCTCCAGGAGGTGGTGCCTGGTTATCGGCTGGGTGGTTCTTCCTGTTGACCAGGATCATTGTCAGTGGCTACATTATCAGGAGCTACATGTTGATCAGCTTGAACTTCAGGCTGGTCATCAAAGAGGTTTTCAACAATGTCTACTATGACAGCTTCACCTCCTGGACAGAGGGCGACACCCTCTGCATCAGCAAGAAAATGTTGCTGATTCAAATTTTGAAAGGTTCCCTCGTCTTCATCTCCACTGTCTTCATCACTTGCTGCTCCATTGCCTGGAGGGGTTATGTAGAATTTCTCGTGATCATGTTGTCATCGTCTTCAAGGATGGTAAGTACGTCCGAAAGATACAGCCATTGTACAACTAAAGGAACACTTGGTATGAAAGTACCACTAAAAAAACACGTAGGTGCTCTTGCCCACGCGCTTCACAGGAGTGCACAGGTTGTGTAACTTGGCGTTGCCGCTCGTGACCATGCACTCTAGGAGAGTACTATTTATATGAAAAAAAATGTTCAATGGAACTTTCTATCTTAGCAAAAGCTGTCATTATCACTAGTTTCTCAACATGCTAAATTTCGTAAACAAACATCATTATGGAGGGTAAAACAATTTAAGCAAGTTATTTTACTCACTGATCCGAGGATGAAGTTGATGCAGCCATCTTATTTCAATGAAACAGAAGCTCAGGAATGTAGTCAAGGGAGTCAAATCTCACTGTGTTTAGATACATACAAAAACATGTCTGGAGGTGATTTGAACAATTTTAACGCTTTCACATAAAAAGCGGGTCTACCAGATAAAAAAATTACTCATGCACTCTGGGAGAGTAAGTAAGTAACGAAGGAGCAAAATATTCATTCATTGTTATCACAGGTAATGCATACATTGCATGCTGATACATTTTCATATAATACGTATCAAAACATTAAATATGTCGCTCTAAGTTTATCTGCTAGTTGGATTTCTAACAGAGAATCCGAATCTTCTGACCCTTTGAAAATACAAAATAGCCTCCAAGTGTAGACTGTGCCTTGCTAGTTTCAGATACGTCTCTTTTGATAGCAGATCGACAACATTTTGTTTTTGATCTCAATTAACTTCGTGCAGTGGAATAAGCTGAGAAACGTGTTGATCTGTTGATTTCTTAATAACTATTTAGTTACATGCCTAGTATGGGAATTTTGGTTCGAAACTGCCAGTGACTTTTACTTTATTTAATTTCTGAGAAACACTAAAAGAAGAAGAAAAAGAAAAAGAGAGAAAGTTGTATGTAAACAAACGGAGACGTACTGTTTGAAAATACAATGACGTTTGACGCAGCTCACAGCTTGTTGTAAAACAAAAGTAACAAGATGCAAAGCATGTAAACGTATTCCCATTTATCTTGAATAGGCATGAGATATTCCATAAACAGGGAAAACCGTTTTGGCCC
>JADBJO010001965.1:27500-32500 GCA_016801955.1 Conus betulinus | reverse complement strand
AGGTAAGACATGGGTTGCACGTGCATTGCAGTATTCCTGCAGTTCAGATGTGCTCTGTTGTACAGGCCTGTTTGATTTGCACCCTTTTTTTTTCGTGCAGTATGTGCACATTTCAGTTCACCGCTGTGATGTCCATGACACAGACTGAGTTGATTTCTGATCAAATTTAAGTTGACTGATCAGGCATGCAACCGAATTCAGTAAGATGGGATGGGTGCAGTGCCGTGTTTATTGGGGAAAAAAAGTCAAACAAGGTACCCTAAAAAGTGGTAGTGGCCTTTCAATTGTTTTGAGCAGTATATATATATATATATATATATATATATATATATATATATATATATATATATAAAGAAATATTACTAAAACGCCTAATAAAATTTGTAAAATGCTCAACCCCTTGGGGAGCAACATCTGTTAAAATAGTATGGTAAAAGGAAGTTTTAAAATCAACAGATCTGTTTCGAGCGCTGGCTCTCCTCAGGATGGGTTTTGGGTCGCCTATTACTGGTGTTATATGGCCTAATGTCACTGTTTGCACGTGCAGATTGGCTGCTCGTTTTGTTCGGTTTTTTCAGGTTGTTTACAGTTCAGGGTGCGTTTGCTGACAACGATTTCCATTTGTGCCTGCAGTTGTTTACTATTTCTACTTTAGTATTTAGGGTTGCTAAGTATGGTTTGCATAGTATTAACCATTTTTCTGTTGAACATAGGTTGCATCTTTTTGAAATGTTATTGTATGGTGATGCCCTTTTTATGATTTTCCAGGATATGTTATAGTTTATTTTTTTGTCTTTTTAAGTCTCCAAACATATTTTTGCTCAGTTCTGTTTGGTTTTTGTATTTTTACTTTGTTGAATGACTGTTTATGGTTTGCATATCTGGTTTTGAAGTGATTTTCAGTGATCCCTATGTATGTTTCTTTTTCATTTTCTGATGTCACAGTGGCTTGGTATACAATGTTGTTATAGAGGCATTTGTTGCTTAAGGGACACTGTTCTTTTGTAGTACAATTGCAGGATTTCCTTTCTTCACCCTTCTTTTTGCTGTGTTGCTTTTCATTTTGTTGGATGAATCAATTATATTTTTAAGGTTAGGCATGCATGAATATGATAGTTTGATGGTGTTTTTGTTGAATATTTTTTGGACAATTTGTGTTCTTTTGGGAAGGATGTTGTCAGAATTTTTAAAAATCTTTCCCTACGTTTGTTTTTACTCGTCCATCATATGGAGGGTTGTACCATGTGATTTTCCTTTTTTGCTGCTTTTTTGTTTTTTTGTTCATGTTGTTATCTGGGTTGTATTGTAGTTTGTAGCTGTAACCACTTTTTTGCAATGCCTCTTGGTATTCTGCTGCTGCGTTGTTGAATACTCTTTCATTATGTGACAGATTCGATAATCTCTTGTTTATGCCATTGGGTATGGTTTTTAGTATAGATGGGGGGTGGTTGCTATTGATGTTTACATAAATGGGAGTGTCATTAGGTTTCTTGTATGGTTTATATATGTAGTTGTTGAGGTCAAGTGTTATGTCTAAGTAGTTCACTACCTTTTTGTTTGCTTCGATGGTGATTTTTAAGTTATGGTTTTGGAAAATTTTGCATAGTTCTTTTTTTTCTTGTTTTCAATGGTTTCTTGGATTGTTGTTTAGCGTGGCAAGGCTGTCGTCTCTGTATATAGTCCGACTTGCTTTCCGAGTTATTTTTGGATGTTGGATAGCATGAACAGTCCGACCAGTTCGCATGTTTCGGCACCGTCATACGATCCCATGGTCACATCCAATGTTGAGTTTCTGTTCGTTTTCTTGATCCATGTTTCATTTCTGCTGTAGAGTAAAGTTTTCTTGGTGTGGAGAATGATTTCCATTTCTGACCCTGTTAAGTCTGTGTGTTTATTAGCAAATTTCAGAGCTTTAGTGAGTAGCTCTTCATCTATGGATGGGTAGAAGTCTCCTATGTCGAATGTGATGAATACTGTGTTCTTCTGTTTGTTAAGATTTTTGAACCATTGGATAACTTCATATGTGTTCTTCCAGAGGTTGTATCCCGTGTTTTTGATTTTATGTTTGTTCTATTAATCTTTTTAAGTAGAATTGCAGATTGGAGAATGGTATACAATGTTGTTATATATTCAACAACGCAGCAGCAGAATACCAAGAGGCATTGCAAAAAAGTGGTTACAGCTACAAACTACAGTACAACCCAGATAACAACATGAACAAAAAAAGCAAAAAGCAGAAAAAGGAAAATCACATGGTACAACCCTACATATGATGGACGAGTAAAAACAAATAGTAGGGAAAGAATTTTTTTTAAAATTCTGACAGCATCCTTCCCAAAAGAACACAAATTGTCCAAAATATTCAACAAGAACACCATCAAACTATCATATTCATGCATGCCTAACCTTAAAAATATAATTGATTCATCCAACAAAATGAAAAGCAACACAGCAAAGAAGGGTGAAGAAAGGAAATCCTGCAATTGTACTACAATAGAACAGTGTCCCTTAAGCAACAAATGCCTCTATAACAACATTGTATACCAAGCCACTGTGACATCAGAAAAGAAAAAAGAAACATACATAGGGATCACTGAAAATCACTTCAAAACCAGATATGCAAACCATAAACAGTCATTCAACAAAGTAAAATACAAAAACCAAACAGAACTGAGCAAATATATTTGGAGACTTAAAGACAAAAAAATAAACTATAACATATCCTGGAAAATCATAAAAAGGGCATCACCATACAATAACATTTCAAAAAGATGCAACCTATGTTCAACAGAAAAATGGTTAATACTATGCAAGCCATACTTAGCAACCCTAAATACTACAGTAGAAATAGTAAACAACTGCAGGCACAAATGGAAATCGTTGTCAGCAAACGCACCCTGAACTGTAAACAACCTGAAAAACCCGAACAACACGTGCAGCCAATCCGCACGTGCAAACAGTGACATTAGGCCATATAACACCGGCAGTAGGTGACCCAAAACCATCCTGAGGAGAGCCAGCGCTCGAAACAGATCTGTTGATTTTAAAACTTCCTTTTACCATACTATTTTAACAGATGTTGCTCCCCAGGGGTTGAGCATTTTACAAATTTTATTAGGCGTTTTGGTAATATTCTTGATAATAGCTCCTTGAGTTGAGCACTTTGGCCTAATGAATTTCAAAATGGAGGAAATCAATTTTAGACAATCAACAAAATATATATAATTCTCCAACCCACAATTCTTCGTAAAAAGGTTAATAGAACAAACTGAAAAATTCGTACGAAACATGAGATGGAAAGCGTTTTTCTTCCTGAACCCGAATGCAAAAAGAGAGGACAAAAACACATATGGCTTCAATCATCATGGCGATCTCCACCGGCCATAGATGAAATGAAATCTTTCGAGGATAAAATGAAAAGAATGATAGCCAACATAGAATTAAAAAAATCAAACAACGATTTCCAAACATCATTAAAAATGAAATAAAAAAAAATACAAAATGACAAAAAAATATCATGAAGGCTGACAAAACCAGTAATTACTACAAAATGGAACCAAACGAGTACTCACAACTTCTTGATAAAAACATTCAAAAAACTACAAAAAAGCTGATAAAACCATACACAACAACATCCGAAAAAAAAAAAAAGAACTCGTACACCACATGGATCTAGTGACAGGGCAGAAACAACAGCAATAAAAGAAGCCTTCATAACTCTTAAAGACCATAAACCCAATTTCTACAAACAACCCAACATGTAGACGAACAAACCCATCTAAATCTGAACTGGTCAAAATAAGTAAGAAAATCCTAGAAAAAGCCATAAAAAAACATAAAATCAAACAAGGAATACAGCCTCTGGAAGAACACATATGAAGTTATCCAATGGTTCAAAAATCTTAACAACAGAAGAACACAGTATTCATCACATTCGACATAGTAGACTTCTACCCATCCATAGATGAAGAGCTACTCACTAAAGCTCTGAAATTTGCTAATAACACACAGACTTAACAGGGTCAGAAATGGAAATCATTCTCCACACCAAGAAAACTTTACTCTACAGCAGAAATGAAACATGGATCAAGAAAACGAACAGAAACTCAACATTGGATGTGACCATGGGATCGTATGACGGTGCCGAAAACATGCGAACTGGTCGGACTGTTCATGCTATCCAACATCTAAAAACAACTCGGAAAGCAAGTCGGACTGTACAGAGACGACAGCCTCGCCGCACTAAACAACAATCCAAGAACCATTGAAAACAAGAAAAAAGAACTATGCAAAATTTTCCAAAACCATAACTTAAAAATCACCATCAAAGCAAACAAAAAGGTAGTGAACTACTTAGACATAACACTTGACCTCAACAACTACATATATAAACCATACAAGAAACCTAATGACACTCCCATTTATGTAAACATCAATAGCAACCACCCACCATCTATACTAAAAACCATACCCAATGGCATAAACAAGAGATTATCGAATCTGTCACATAATGAAAGAGTATTCAACAATGCAGCAGCAGAATACCAAGAGGCATTGCAAAAAAGTGGTTACAGCTACAAACTACAATACAACCCAGATAACAACATGAACAAAAACAAAAAAGCAGGAAAAGGAAAATCACATGGTACAACCCATATATGATGGACGAGTAAAAACAAACGTAAGGAAAGAATTTTTTTAAAACTTTTGACAACATCCTTCCCAAAAGAACACAAATTGTCCAAAATATTCAACAAGAACACCATCAAACTATCATATTCATGCATGCCTAACCTTAAAAATATAATTGATTCATCCAACAAAATGAAAAGCAACACAGCAAAGAAGGGTGAAGAAAGGAAATCCAGCAATTGTACTACAAAAGAACAGTGTCCCTTAAGCAACAAATGCCTCTATAACAACATTGTATACCAAGCCACTGTGACATCAGAAAATGAAAAAGAAACATACATAGGGATCACTGAAAATCACTTCAAAAC
>JADBJO010001965.1:5000-12500 GCA_016801955.1 Conus betulinus | reverse complement strand
CATTGCTATTTCAACTCCCATTGTGTTCTTCCCAACGGTCTCGTTTTCATTCAACGCGAAGCGGTTGCTCGTTCTTCATTTTCGTTGTCCTGAGTGTTGTTTATCTGGCTTCAAGACGACCCAAGAGGTCGAAACGCGTGATTTTTTTTGTTTTTTTTTTCCTTTTTATCTCCCGTCTTCGGTGCCACCTCAGTGGCAGTGCACCCACGCCGACCATTCCGACACCCCATCCACAGCCACAACCCAGTCGGCCCCGCCGCAGCCCCGGCCCCGGCAATCCACAGGGCGCAGTCAATGTCAAGTCGCCAAGAGGCAACCCACCAGAGGAGACACTGCACTGCTGCCAAGTCACATCAGTGGAGTTACATGGCGTCTGCTCTGATCCAACGTACGCAGTACACCACCTACTAAGCCCGCTACTGATGACAATAATTGCTTTGTCGCGGAGTCGGCGTGAGTGAGCTCTCCATCCAAAGGGCGCATGGACTCCATGGACTCGCCGATGCCGGTGACCCCGACGGAATCAAACCAAGGCCACAGACACGGAGAGGACGCATCGAGAATGAAGTCACCATGAGAGCAGGGCATGAAGGACACACATTTATTTTATGCTGATCGATTAGAATGAGGATGATGAAGATGATGCTACGCATTTCTATTCCGGTCTGAGACTACATGACAGGGCTGTACTCTACGCTTCCTTTCATAGTATACACCGCGTCAACCAGGCTCCGAGAGATACAGACACCGGCAGGAAATTTGAGCAACACTCTCAGAGAGACATCCATTAAGTGGATGAAAACTCAACTCTGGGTAGGAGCCGGTCGGGACAGAAAACTCACATGACTCTGATGGGATTCGAACCAACGACCTCCCATCCGGGAGTCCACGTCGCTGACCACTTCTCCACGGCAGCTGGTGAAATGCGTGGTGTTTTGTCTCATGATTCGTTTGTTCATGCGTGGCGGATATATTACTGAAACGTTTTCATGTCAATGTTTGAAAAGAGATAACTATGTTTGACGTATAGTTTACGACCCATCATTGAAAAAGGTGGAATTCGTGCGGAAAATCTCTTGTGAGACTGTCTGTGTCCTAATTCATTCCAGTTTTAACTTATCTATTTATTTATCTTTTTATTTATTTTTTTTTATGTGAAAGGCAGCGAGAGGCCTGTAGGATGTAAATAACGAAGCTAAGCAGGTCCGACATAAAAGGCTGGAAACAAAAGCCTCTTCTGTGTGAAGTAGCGTGACCAGAAACTGCTGTAACTGGGGAAATAAGAGGGCGCAGAGAACAGAACTCCGCGCTAGACTCATGCGCTGGAGCTGAATGGCTGTCTTCTGGAACCTACAACTCGTGGAGCTGAACTCTCAATCAAACTGTGTCAAGACAACAGTTTCTCGCTTAGAGCCATACGTTGTGACACCGGAGTTAACAAAGGAAATGTTAGTCAAGTGTGACATGACCACCAGCCTTGTCTCATCCCGTTGCATTGGCATACCCCTGTGCTACCCCCGGAACGTGGTTGGTGTGTGTGTGTGTGTGTGTGTGTGTGTGTGTGTGTGTGTGTGTGTGTGTGTGTGTGTGTGTACGTACGTGTGCGCGTGTGCGCGTGTGTGTGTGTGTGTGTGTGTGTGTGTGTGTGTGTGTGTGTGTGTGTGTGTGTGCGCGCGCGCGCGCGCGCGCGTGCACGCGTGTGTGTGTACATGTGTGAGTGTGTATCCGCGTGAGAGAGAAAATAAATACAAATTCCAATGACATTGAAGGGGAGGGAAGGTCAGGATCAGGCTGGATAGGAGAGGGGTCGGGGGGTGGGGGGGGGGGGGGGGGGGGGGGGGGGGGGGGAGGGGAGGGGGAGGGGTGTCGGCAATACTAAATAGAAAAAAAAAAACAAACAAAACAAAACAAAAAAAACTGTAATACAACCTAACACAACATTTTCAAAACAAGGAATCATCAGATCAAGTTACCAATGGGACTCTTATACAGTCCCTGTACAATGTCAAATATTTGTAAATAATTCGAAAGTAACTTTTCGAAAGATGAGCGGGATGGCTCAATGTCTGAGAGCCAACTAGGCAAATGTTTTTTTCAACTGCTGGCAAAGAAAAATAACATGAAACGGCGAGATATTTTCGCCACATACACACGTTACATTATGACTGAATTTCGTTTTGAATGCATCAAGTCTAAATCTAAAAACCATGCTTGAATAGCCTATGATGATGGTTTTTTTTTTTTCTGACGCCAAAAAATGTTTTTTTTATAGATTTTTTACGCGAAGGTCATCAGAAAGATCTCTTTCTTCTTGCTGCATTTTTATCAAACTCCAGCAAATTTTGTCCGAAAGATAACATCCTTCTTGTAGGGACAGGGGGATTTGTATTTTAATAGAATGGCTATGATTCTTTGCACCCTTTTTTGCTGTTCGGTCCGCCCATTCATTTGCAGATAATCCACAATGAGAAGGAACCCAACAAAAATCGACACTGGTACACGTACAGACAGGAAATGAATTAAGTGAATAATTTCTGTGACAAGTTCCCCTCTTACTTTTGTATTAAATGAATTTAGCGCTTGCAAAACAGATTTAGAATGTACACAAAACAGTATATGAAGAGAGAGAGAATGCATGTGTGTGTGTGTGTGTGTGTGTGTGTGTGTGTGTGTGTGTCCTTCTGTCTGTCTGTCTGTCTGTGTGCAATCGTGTGTGTGTGTGTGTGTGTGTGTGTGTGTGTGTGTGTGTGTGTGTGTGTGTGTGTGTGTCTGTCTGTCTGTGATAGAGTGTGTGTATGTATGTGTGTGAGTGAGTGAGTGTGTGTGTGTGTGTGTGTGTGTGTGTGTGTGTGTGTGTGTGTGTGAGTGTGTGTGTGTGAAGTAGCGTGAGTAGAAACTGCTATAACTTAAGAAATAAGAGGGGACAGGACTGGACTCTGTGCTAGACTCATACGTTGAAGCTGAATGGCTCTCATGTGGAACCTACAACTCGTGGAGCTGAACTCCCAAGCAAACTGTTTCAAGACAGCAGTTTCTCGCTTAGAGCCATACGTTGTGACACCGGAGTTACCAAAGGAAATGTTTGTCAACTGTGATATGACCACCAGCCTTGTCTCATCCCGTTGAATTTTTTTTCGCGAGGTAAAAGTTTTTTTGCAAGTGGCTAAGATGAAATCCAGAAGTAACGGCACTCCTGCGTGCAAACGTACGACGCGGGCTTCCCACGATGGTCAGCTTCGAACGCAAAACACGTCCGATCGTTCGGAGAGCCATCAACACGACCCAGGAAGCGAGAAGCCGTCCACTGATCCAACACCAACGACAGTGGAGTCTTCGAACGCGTCAGTGTGCAGCGGCGTCATCTCAACATCTGTGCTGTGCTCAACATCCGACGCAACGCCTGACTTACGGCAAGTCATTTTAAATCTTTGCTGCCGAATATCCTCCCTAGAAAAAGCAGTGGAGTTTCAAAACGGCATAATTCAGAACATCGCCAAGCCGAAAGTTTCCATGACGACCACGGAAACTCAAACAGACCCCTGCCCTCCAGCTGGACCCACCTACGCTGAAGTGGCGGGAAGTCGACTGTCGTCAGGCGTTGCGAGTCATCCTGCACAGCACAAGACGTCTGCTGCAGAAAAAACATCGAAGAAAGGTGGGACTAACAAAAAAGGTGTCCTGCCCTAGCCTTTCGAAGAGAAATGACGCCAAACCTTCCAAGGCTGACACGTCAAGAGATGACGTCAAGTACAAATCTCGTCATCTTGTAGATTCGAAAAAAAAAATCGAATACTAGTTCCGATCTACCGAATGTACTTATTTTTTTTCACGACTCTGTTATGAACGGAGTACAAGAAACACGCCTTGGTCGATCTTATCACTTCAAACCTTCAAAACAACGAAGCGACACTTTGAAAATAACTGAAGATCACTTGCAGGAGATAGCTACAAAAGAACCTCATCTTGATGCTGTGGTCATCCACTGTGGGATTAACGACCTGAAGACAACACAGAGCCAAATAAGCTGTGCAACACCTTCGTTAAATCACTTAAAGACGCATCAAGAAAGAATCCTAACACCAGATTCGTCGTCAGCAAAATTCCCACTGTGAAAAACCTGAAGATGGAGGTAAATCGGCAGTTATTTAATGCCATCCTTACCTCCGAGCTGTTCGACGTGAACAACATCACGCTCGTCGATCATCACAACATAAGGCCTTACCATCTCAAGGACAACTGCCACCTGTCACAGAGGGGGACCAGTCTGCTGGCAGGGAACGTGGGGCGACACGTCAGGGATCTTCTGTGGGGGAACGCCCAGGAAGCAGCCCGGTATGCTCGACCCTTTCTACGTCCACCCTACCCCGACCGCAGCTGGTTCAACCCCATTTGACGTCCTAGGAGACTGGCCAGTATTCTAAGAATTGTCACATACGTCTGCACTTGCGAATTCACTTACCTCTGTGCCCTTAGACTGCGTTGCGCGCAAATAACTGCTGTGATTTTTGTCGGCTAATTTTTGACTGTACATGCAATTTTTTTTCCCTTTAGATAATAGGACGTTATCATTATCATTATTATTTTATTCCTGTTAACTTATCAGATTGTGAAAGATTTAGTTGATGTCTGCGGAAAGTAACTTCAGCGTATTCCAGTGGAACTGTCGCTCCATCAGTACGAACTTGGATCACCTCGTGCAACACCTGGCGCACCATGAATACCAACTTTTAGCTCTTCAGTCTCTAAACGTTAAAGAGAGACAAGTTACCTAAATTAAAGAACTATTATTTTTTCCCCCTATACATCAGAAGGTAGATACCGATGGGAAAATCAGTACAGCTATATATATTCATTCATGAAGGGGTAAAGTACATTTCATGCCCTAACCCTATTCCACCAAATATTCCCAATCTTAATTCTTGTGCCGTGACAGTTCAGTTGAACTCTTCACTCTTAACTGTCATATCTGTTTACCTACCACAGGGTCCAAATGATTTTAACTCAGAGTGGATTCGAACACTTCAGACGGACCAAGGTAAAAAATTTCTCATTGCAGGAGATTTCAATGCACATTCACCATTTTGGGAGAAGGATTGTCAATCAATTACAAGTAATCGTTTCGTTGAAAATATTGTTGATGCTTCCTTCTATCTCCTTAATGATGGTCGAATAACTCGTATTCCTGATAATCCTAGTCATAGAGCGAGTGCCATCGATCTAACTTTAGTGTCCCCAGATTTGGCACCGGTCTGCAGCTGGAATACACTTGATGACAACCTACATATAGTGATCATTTACCTATTGTCACTTGTTTTGAAACTAAAAAATCTCAGTCAACAGATCCAACCGAAGACAAAGTACCCACCAAGTATAACTATAGACTTGCAAATTGGGATAAATTTTCAAGTTTACTTTCCACATTCAAAGTTAATGACGCAAACAACAAAGATGTCAATAGCTTATACACTTTATTTACAAATGCAGTCCTAGATGCTGCAAATGAATCTATCCCGCGGTGCAAGTCAGTAAGATCTCACAAGCATTCGGGTAATATTTGGTGGAATCAAGCTTGTGAAGAAGCAAAGGAGGAAAAAAGATAACAAAATTTAGAATGTATTTAAGAGATAAGTCTGTCCCAAATCTTTTAGAGATGAAAAAAAAAAAAAAAACAAAGCCAATATGGTTAATGCACAAGCAAAAAGGCAATATTGGTCTATTTTTTTGCATAAATGAAATATCAAATCACAAGGATATGCAAAAAGTCTGGGAAAAATTAAAAACTATGAAGAATGGAATTAACTTGCCACAGTGTCCTATCAAACTGGACAACTCAGATATACCTACAAATCTAGAAAAAGCAGAAGAATTTGCTGAAATGTTTGCAAATTATAGTAGAAATACTGGACTCTCAGAGAAAGGCAGGAGATATAGAGAAAATCAAGAAAAAAATAGAACACACAGAGAAAACAAATAATATAAAATGAATCGTATATAAATGCTGATATAACATTGTACGAAGTAAAAGCATGTATTTCAAGTCTTAAGAAGAAAACATCCGTTGGTTTAGACGGAATCTCAAATGAAATGCTGGGACACTTGCCAGATAATGTTATAGAATTTCTTCGTTTTCTCTACAGAAATGCTGGTCTGATGGTAATATATCCCTCTCGTCTGGAAGCACTCAATCATTATTCAATACACAAACAAGGAAAGCCCAGAGCAGATAAAAAACAGCTATCGTCCAATCGCCTTAACATCCCACACATGCAAACTAATGGAAAAGATTGTTTTAGATAGACTAGTTCATTACTGCGAAAAAATATAAAGTAATACCTGTCAACCAAGCTGGCTTTCGAAAAGGCAGATCTACAACTGAACATCTCGTTAAATTAACAACTCAGGTAAAGCAGCAGTTCGCAAGGCGAAAAAATATACTAGCGACATTTTTTGATGTCCGAAAAGCATACGATCAAGTTTGGCACACTCGCCTTCTCTATAAACTTAAACACATAGGCATAACAGGTAACACGTACAATTACATTGCCAGCTTTCTATCTAATAGGTTTATACAGGTAAAGCTTGGAAATTCATATTCAAACCCCAGACAGCTAAGTATGGGTCTGCCTCAGGGATCGGTTATTTCTCCAATTTTGTTTAACATCCTTTTAGCTGATCTTCCGAAAGACTTGTCCAAAGATACCACTTTAGCTCAATTTGCTGATGATATTTGTTTGTGGATGAAGGTGTCAATGAAACGTAAAACTCCAGTCAGGGCTTTGAACTATACAAAGAAAGTGTATCAACGTGAACTTAATAAAATCAACAACTTTATGATAGAAAAATGGACTAACGTAACATTATCATTGGAAAAAAAAAAAAATGCTGTTTTTATTCAGGCTATGACCCTAATAAATTACCTGAATTCACGATTAATGGTGCAGTCATCATAAAATATACACAAATTGTCAAATTTCTTGGCGTCTACCTCACTTCAAAACTTTCGTGGAATTACCACATCGACTACATAACAAACAAAGCTAGAAAAAGTCTTAACTTTTTGAAGGTAATAAGCAGACAGCACTGGGGGCAGGACACAAAGGCACTAATATCTCTCGCTACCTCCCTTGTACGTTCTCGGCTGACGTATGGCCAGGAGGTTTTTTTTTTCAGCGCTCCAGCACACTTGTTAAAGAAACTGCAGAGCATAGATTCCAAAGCTTACAAACTTGCTCTGGGTGTACCAATACACGCGTCAATTTTAGGAACTTACACAGAAGCAGGTATTCTACCCCTCGATGAACAAAGAAAAGCCTCAGCTGCGAAATTTATCCTTAAAACTTCTGCTTATGAAACATTTTCACAAAAAGAAACAAATCTTAATTCAGAAACCGACTTTGCAAAAAGAGCTAGAACAATACAGTCATTGAAGTCCATTAACACATTTGCCTCAGATATTATCTGTAATACAGAGCTGAACGGGAAAAATGTGCAATTAAACCT
>JADBJO010001964.1:345000-357815 GCA_016801955.1 Conus betulinus | reverse complement strand
CAGCGAGAGAGAGAGAAGAGAGAGAGAGAGAGAGATAGTGGGGGGAGAGAGAGAGGGGAGAGAGAGAGGCGGGTAAACAGACCGACGACAGACCGAGAGACTGAGAACAGAGACAGAGGCTGAGACAGACCGACAGAGAGACAGCCAGCAGACGCACGCAGACAGAGTGAGCAGGCGGACGGAGGATGAGTGCAAGAACAATAGGCGAGAGGTTGGGGGAGAGAGAGAGAGATGGAGGAAGGCATATGAAGAGATTGGGGGGGTGGGGGCTTTGGGAGGTAGGGGGTGAGGGGTGGTTGGGGTGGGGGACCATGGGAGGGTGACGGGGTAGGTGGGTTTGGGGGTAGAGGGCCTCTAAGCAATTGTTTGGGTCTCCTTGTTCTGGTGGGCCCGGTCTAGGCGGACGGGCGCCTGGCTCCCCTGTACAACGTTTCTCTCCTCTTCCTATCCTCCTCCCCTCCTCCTCACTCCTCCTCCTCTCTCCCTCCTCTCGTTGACCAAAAAGTTTCCTTGCCGCCGGGAGTCGACCCCCTCATCAAGGTTGATTAAACAGTAGCCATCTCTCTCTCTCTCTCCTCTCCTCCTCTCTCTCTCGCTCTCTCTCTCTCTCTGCTTTTGTGCGTGCGGTGCGTGCGTGCGTGTGTGTGTGTGTGTGTGTGGTGTGTTGGGTGTTGCTGTGTGTGGTGGTGTGTTGCTGTCTCTGGCTGTCTCTCTCTGTCCTTCGTCTCTGTCTCTGTCTTTCTCTATCTCCATCCCTCTTGTCCTCTCTAGCTCTCTTGTCTCTCCTGTTCCTACACCTACTGTCTCTCTCTCTCCTCTCTGGTCCTTTTCCTCATTATCTCTATGTCCATGCTCTCACCCTCCCCTCATCACTCTCGCCTCCGTCTTTCTCCTCACTATCTCTCTATGTCCCATGCCTCTCTCTCTCTCTCTCCCTCTCTCGTCTCTCCATGTCTCTCTCTCTCGACTCTTACTACTCTCATCCGCTTCAATCTTTTTCTCTCTCTCCTCCCATCCTTCCGTGCCTGTCCCTCTTTTCTCTTCAGATTCTTCATTCCTCCTTTTCATTCATTTCCACATTCAAAAACTTTCCTCCTTTTCTCCGTTCCCCCTCTTTTTATTTTTCTTCTCCAATTTTTTTTCCCCCCCTCTTTTTCTTCTCTTTTTTTTTCTCTTCCCTTTCCCCTTCTTTCTTCTTTCCACCACATCTCCTTCTTCTCTTTTGTCCCTCTCTACCCTCCTCTTTTTTTCTTTTCACCCCTCTCTTTTTCCCCCTCATTTCCCCCCCCCCATTCCCTTCCTCTTTCTTCTTTTTTCTCCCTCTTTTCTCTTTTCCCCCCCTCTTCTTTTTTCCCCCCCCCTTTCCCCCTTTTTCTCTTCCATTCTTCCCTTTCACCCTCTCTTTCCCCCCCTCTTTTTCATCACAACTTGCATCAGTTCTTCAATCAAACCGACAGTCACACAAGGCAAGAGGAAAGCCAGCTCCTCCCTCTCCCGCTCTCTCTCCCTCGCTCTCTCCCTTCTCTCTGTGTCCTCTTTGGGGGGGGGGGCGGGTCCCCCCTCTGGTCCTCTCTGTCTCTCTGTCTGTCCTGTCTTCTCTCTCTCTCCTCTCCTGTCTCTCCTCTCCTGGCTGTACCTTTTTTCCCTTTATAGTCCGCCTCTATTTCTCCTGTCTGGTCCTGTCTGCCTGCTTGCCTGTCTGTCTGGTTGTCTGTCTGTCTGTTGTGTCCTGTCCTTCGCTTTCTGCCTGTCTCCTCCGCCTTTCCCTTGCGGTCCTCACCTAAAATAGAACCAAAAACCCAAAACACCCTTTCCATCACTTTTCTATTCCGCCCACACCTCTCGAAAGCCCACAATACTGCGTTTCGTTTCCGTCCCTCCCTTGTACAAAATATAACAAAAAACCAACAACACCTATACGTTGCTATACAGAAACAATAAACTCGCTGTATGCATTTTCCCTTTCGCTTTATACCGCTCTTTTGGGGGGGGTGTGGGGCTTCCTCCAACCCAACCCCCCCCCCCCCCCCCCCCCCCCTCCCCCCCCAGTGGTCCCTCCCCCCTCTCTGTCTGTCCTGTCTGTCTGTCCTGTCTCTTCCCTCATCTCTGTCTCTCTCCGTCTCTCCCTTCTTTTCTGTCTCTGTTTTCCGTCGGCGTGGTCTCCTGCTAGCTGTTCCCCTGTCTAGTATGTCTCTCTTTCTCTCTCTCCCTCGAGCTCACAGGCGGCGCGACATGTGTGGGTTGTGTTGTGTGTGTGATGTGTGTGTGTGTGGTGTGTGATGTGTGGTGTGTGTGTGGTTGGGTTAAAAGCGTGATGTGTGTATGTGTGTGTGTGTGGTGTGGTGGGTGTGTGTGTGTGTGTGTACGTGTGTTGTGTGTGTGTGTGTGTGTTGTGTTTGTGTGCCTCTCTCTCTAAATCTCTCTCTCCTGCCCTCTCTCTCTCTCCTCTCTCCCTCTCCTCATCTCTGTCTGTCTGTCTCTGTCTGTCTGTCTCCTGTCTCCCTCCTCCTCTGTCTCTCCCCTCTCTCCTCTCCTCTCTCTCCTCTCTCTCTCTCTCTCTCCCTCTCGCTCTCCCCTCTCTCTCCTCTCCTCTCTCCTGGCGATAGCCACCCCCAGGGGAATTCTAACGGCTGGCGCCGCCATTCTGGCACGGACAATCTCCGGCCGCTTGTTTTTCTTTCAACCTGAGGCCCCGCCTCTTGATGAGATTGGGTCTGTGGCAAGGGACAGGGGATGGGGGGGGGAGGGGGGAGGGGATTGAGGGGATGGGGGAATGGACTGGAGGGGAGGGAGGGAGAGTAAAGAGGGGACTGGAAGGGAAGAGGGAAGGGGGCGGGCTGCTTCGAGGAGATGGAGAAAGGGTAGGTTGCCAGAGAGAGAGAGAGAGGAGTGAGAGAGAGAGAGAGAGAAGAGAGAGGAGAGAGAGAGAGGAGAGAGAGAGAGCCGCAGTGATTTTTTTTTTTTGTTTTATTCCCGTACTAAATCAGCCCACATACTTTAACTGGAGAGGGGGGAGAGAGAGAGAGAGAGCGAGAGAGAGGAGAGAGAGAGAGAGAGAGAGAGAGATAGAGAGAGAGAGAGAGAAGAGAGAA
The DNA here is from genome assembly GCA_016801955.1 of Conus betulinus. Classification (NCBI taxonomy): domain Eukaryota; kingdom Metazoa; phylum Mollusca; class Gastropoda; order Neogastropoda; family Conidae; genus Conus; species Conus betulinus. The sequence goes on along the minus strand of JADBJO010001964.1, from coordinate 354,723 downwards.
CAGATGATGGAGAGGAGAACAGTTTTTTTTTTTTCCCCCTACTACAATCAGCCCGACAATAAGCATTTGGACAATGAAATGAGTTGAGGAGAGAGAGAGAGAGGAGTTGGGCATTTAGATTCGAGGGCGCGTCCCAAAATAATTGATTGGGCTTGGGCTCAGAAGGTGATGTGTGTGTGTGTGTGTGTGTTTGTGTGTGTGTGTGTGTGTGTGTGGTGTGTGTGTGTGCGTGCGGCGCGCGTGCGTGCATGTGTATGTATGTGTGTGCATGTATTGTGTGAGCGATGGGGAAGAAGCCAGCGCCAACAGATCTCCAACTGCCGCCACCTATCCCCTGTCCGTACTGTGATAGGTCTTTCCGGGGCGCAGATAGGCCTGACCCACCGTCTACGCACTCACCCCGCACCCCCGATCCCAGGATGACTAGATGGTCTTCGTCGTCTCGACGGACAACACAACAACATGTATGTGGTGTGTGTGTGTGTGTGTGTGTGTGTGTGTGTTGTGTGTGGTGTGTGTGTGGTGTGTGTGTGTGTGAGAGAGAGCAAGTATAGGTGTAAAGGAGAGAGGAGAGAGAGAGGGAGAGGGTGGGGGAGGGAGGGAGGCAAGTAGAGAGGAGAGAGAGAGAGAGAGAGAGGACAGACAGACAGACAGACAGACAGACAGACAGACAGATGAATGATGGGAACGGCGTGGGCGACATTAAAAACATTTGCCTATGTCTTCTGCCACACATGCTAACCACCAGCTTAAGAAAACTCAAACCCGGTCTCAGTCTCTGGTCACAATACCTCCATTACATGATTAAATGATAGGGAGACCCCCCAAAGCTGGAGTTTCTACTGGGACAGATTTACGTTAGCGTCGACGGCTGTAACTAATACGGTCTGTCGCAGGTAAAGAACGGTCTACGGTTAAAAATGAATTTTAATTAGGAGTGTCACGAGAGGAATTGATCTATGGCGCGCCCAATGATATAAATGTCAGCGAAAGGAAAGAAAAAGAACATTTTCATAAAAAAAGTGGAGGTCTATGCACAACGCACACACTTTTTGCATTAGACTGAGGAAGAAAAGAAGAAGAAGAAGAAGAAAGAAGAAGAAGAAGAAGAAGAAGGAGGAGGAGGAGAAGGAGGAGGAGGAGAGGAGAAGAGAAGAAGGAGGAGGAGAAGGAGAAGAAGAAGGAGGAGGAGGAGGGGGAGAAAAAGGAGGAGGAGAGGAGGAGGAGAGGAGAAGAAGAAGAAGGAGGAAGAAAGAAGGAGGCGGAGAGATGAGGAGGAGAAGAAGAATTAAGAAGAAGAAGAAGAAAACGGAGAAGGAGAAAACGAAGAGAGGAGGAGGAGGAGGAGAAGAAGAAGAAGAAGAAGAAGAAGAAGAAGAAGAAGAAGAAAACGGAAGGAGAAGGAGAAGGAAAAACCGAAGAGGAGGAGGAGGAGGAGGAGAAGAAGAAGAGGAGGAGGAGGAGGAGGAAGAGAAGAAGAAGAAGAAGAAGAAGAAGAAGAAGAAGAAGAGAAGAAGAGGAGAAGGAGGAGGAGGAAGGAGGCGGAGGAAATAGGAGAAGTAGTAGTAGAAGAAGAAGACGAAGAGGAGGAGGAGAGGAAGAGGAGTGGAAACAGAAAGAGGAAAACGAAGAGGAGGAGGAGCAACAGGAGGAGGTGGGGGAAGAAGAAGAAGAAGAAGAAGAAGAAGAAGAGAGCAAAAAACAACAACAACAACAACAACAGCAACAACAACAACAACAAGTAGAAGAAGCAGACGAAGAAAAAAAGGGAGAATTTTGTCGTATTACTGAATTTAGCATTCAATGACTGTTGTCTGTGCATGTAAATCTGACTAAGAACTTTCTCGCAGCCCTCACTGAAGCGTCCATGGTCGATGGGCGATAAACAACAAGACTCCCTGGCTGAGTTTTCCTTTTTTTCTCTCCTCAGATGACGTCCCTACGTCTTATTATCATTTTGAAAGAGCTGGATGCATACCATGTTTTTGACCGCGGATAAATCGTTCAGCAGCCAGCCCGTGTCCACGTTCCACAGCGGTGAGTCGTGCCGAGGTGTGCTGTGTGTGCCGGAATGGGGGCATGAAGTCATCCTTCAAAACCATGTCCAAATCAGGACATCCCCCCCCCCCCCTCCGCCATCAATTCAGCATGTTTATTGCCCAGCCAGCCGATGTCAGTGGCCACGGGAAATATTCAACAGTTTCCCCTATATATATATATATATATATATATATATATATATCAACGGTTTTTTTTTTTTTAAAGGATGATGAAGTCATTAATGCAGATTTGTGGGGGATCTTGTTTGAGGTCACGTCGACTCATTCAAGGTTGACGAAAATTAATGGCTAGTTTTCTCTCTATTTCATAAAGTGTGAATATATATATATATATTTTTTTTATACGAGGGTGCAGTGTGTGTGTGCGTGCATGTGTGTGTGTGCGTGCATATATGTGCCCGTGTGTTGCGCGCGCGCGCGATCGCGTGTCAAGCCGCAATTCTGATCGCACATGTAGAGACGTTTCCTTCCCCAAAGGTAAGTCAGGCTGGGGGATGCACAGTGAAGCGAAATGGCCGAACTACTCGGAAGACAACAGTGCACACAGTTTAGCAACTTCCAAGTCTAACAGTGGAGGTGGGAGCAGTGATGCAAGCTAGCACTCTCCCCCTGGCTCTCATCCACAGACCAACTGCAAACTCAACAAGCCATGATACTGACTGACGCCCATGAACCTGCTCCAAAAAAAAAAAAAAAAGTGGAATGGGAAGCCCTGCTTGGCATGAAGTCATGTGCGCCCTTCCGTTGAAGAGACGCATGGATGTACTGGCCAGGACACGCAGGTGTCGGAGGAAATGAGAGAGCAGACACACTGGCAGGCGCGGCAACGATTAGAACTGGACCACTGCTCGGCTGTTCTGATGTGATGAAAAATGCTAAAGAACCACCCCAACATGGCTAGAGAATTAAAAATTAGTGTACATATATATATATATAAATACTGAGCAATTAAGTAGTGGGGGAAAAAAACAAGCGCAGGTTAACAATTTTTCCATCATTATAGTAATGATTTGGCAAAAAAAAAAAAAAAAAAAGAGAAAATGTATAGCATAAATATAAAAACCCTTTACTAGCTGCATGAGGAAACTATCGCAATCCCTCTCGAAGACATATCTATATGTATCGCCTGCTCCCGAGGCCTTTATGTATCGCCTGCTCCGAGGTCTTTATGCATCGCTGGCTTGGACGCATCAAGAGGACACGACTGATCGCCTGCTCCGGGCTCTTGGCCGCTGGATCGGACTCATCAAGGAGACACGACTGATTGTGCCTGTGCTCTTGGCGTCAGATAGAGACACACAACAGTCCATAATTCTGTGGTGTTCCGACCGCCAAGGGTTCGAAAAAGAATCCCAACAGCACCCCCAAAGCAGCCAGCGAAAGGTAGTAGAATAAACAAAAACGAAAGTGTGGAGAGGAAAAAAGTTGTTGAAAACTAAAAATATTACGCAAAACAGTATAAAATGTAATGGACAATCTTTGAGCCTATGCTTGAGGATCCATTTAAGGATGCAAGGGAGATCAAAAGATACGGAACAGTTTGAGTATATATATATATATATATATATATATATATATATATATATATATATATTATATATGAATAGGAGTTCACCATCTACGATATATCATTTTGCTTGATGTGAGGCTTTTATCATTGTGCTTTGGCCTGATAAAGCTGTTGACAGCGAAACATTGTTAACAATACAAGTCTGAGACATAAAGCGACTGTTGTTTTTTATTCCTGTATTTTTAATAATAATAATAATGAATACTTATATAGCGCCTATTCTCGGCTAGAGACCAAGCTCTAAGCGCTTTACAATCAACACTCGTTTACACATTTTACCGTCTTCAGTTTTACTTCAGTCTATTCTTCAAGGTACGGACCTCAGGACAACAAGAGAGCATTATATATATATATATATATATATATATATATAATATATATATATGTATATATATATATATATATATATATATATATATGTGTGTGTGTGTGTGTGTGTGTGTGTGTGTGTGTGTGTGTGTGTGTAAATATAAGGAATACCATGGCAACATACACCAATTAATAACAGCCATCAAGAAACTTCACGACACTTCCTTTTCCCCACCCCAGCGACCTCCCCCCCCCCCCCCCCCCCCCCCCCCCCCCCCGTTGGCAGCGCCACAGGAAGTGTACGGATGTCAAACCAAGGGACTTAACCCTCGATGAAAGTGTTCGCCTCGGGGTATCCGGGGGCCTCTCGTGTCCGCTGTCGAACAAGGTGGATGAGAGACGACGCACGGGTCAAGAACAATAGTCCTGTGATCCTGAAGTTGCCAGGAATTAAATCAGACACGAGAACACTTCGATCCATGGCCTCTGTAAGCGGATGGCGGGGGCCTAAGGGACTACCGTGGGGGGAAAAAAAGAGAGAAGTTTCCTTCGCGAATCCAGGAGCAGGCGACTGCTTTTCTATCTTTCGACAAAGGGGACAGCGCTCAGGTGTATAAAACCCTAAGCCTGGCATTGTTCTAAATCCTTATGCGCTCGTGTGTGTTTGTGTTTTGTTTTCACAGAGAGAGAGAGAGAGAGAGAGAGAGAGAGAGAGAGAGAGAGAGAGAGAGAGAGAGAGAGAGAGAGAGAGATGCTCGTGCTCTTCTGTGACACAGATGAAGACGCATGCTGCTTTGAAGAATTCGGGGAAAGGTCAGGCAGGGGCGGATCTCTTCGATCGGATGGGGAAGGAGGGGAAGGTAGCCAATTTATTGTAGGAAATTTGCAGAGGTCAAAAGTTGTTTTTTTTTTTCTTAATGATGAAGACGGAGAGGAAGGGAACAGAGTGGGGATTAGGAGAGGTTCAGGAGGAAGGGCGGAGAAGGAAGGAGGGTGATGACTGCTAGTGATGAAATTTGTTTTGAGGATGGAGAGTGCACAGTCCACAGTCCAGCCATTGTCTATCGCAATTGCTCTTGAGCCTGTTTATTATAAGATTTTTTTCCATCCACCCCCATTCCTTACTCCCAACGAGTCTCCCACCTCCATACTCCACCCAGAGCGCTCTCTTTGAGCACAAGCTGGGAGAAAATTGGAGGGTTAGCATCAGAAACTCGCCTCAACCCCCCCCCCCCCCCCCTCTCCTTTGTTACTCCAAACCCCTCACTCCTCATCCTGCCTTTCACACTGATTTAAGATTTCACGGCTACAATTCATTTGAAACTTGTGACAGAGACAGATGGGAAACGGTTGGTGGTGGCGGGGGCAAGGGGCCTGAGAAAGGGTTAAGGGATGAGAGTGTGCGTGCGTGCGTGCGTCCGTGTGTGTGTGTGTGTGTGTGTGTGTGTGTGTGTGTGTGTGTGTGTGTGTGTGTGTGTGTGTGTGTGTGTGTGCGCGCGTGTTTTAAACTATATTTGTAATCAACTTTCTACACTTAATTAGGTTTAATTTCATAGATGTATTGCGAAGATCGAACTGGAGACAGAACTGCATAACCCAAATATCTTCGAGGCTTGTGAGTCTGTACTGTAGTTCAGTGTTGTTAATGTCCGGCCAGTTTGTGATTGACTATTGTCGCGGTTTTACAGTTGTTTCGGTTCGCGTTCGTATCATAATTTGTACAGTCCAATGTGTTTGCGACTTGAGAGTCTCTGTATTACCTTCATGTTGTAGACAGTGTTTGGCCAGTTTGATTTGTTGTTGGTGGTATTCGTTGTAACCCAACTGAATAGCCTGGAGCTCAGCCGGTATATACTTCAACTAGCCGTCTCCTCCTCCCCAACCTTCCCCCACCCTCCATCCCCATCCCACCCCCGAATCCCGACATTGCCTGTAACCTTTATGCTTATGAGTTACTCGCCAGTTTTTAGGGGAAAAGTCAGATGCAAACGGTGGTTTTGTGTAAATGGAGCAAATCCGTAAAGATACTACACAGACACACAGATTGGCACACACACACACACACACACACACACACACACACACACACACACACACACACACACACACACACACAACCATTAGTCTAATATCACCATTGTTGTGAACAGACGTTGAATTAAATCAGTCAACACACACACACACACACACACACACACACACACACACACACACACACACACACACACACACACACACACTCACAGAGAGAGAGAGAGAGAGAGAGAGAGAGAGAGAGAGAGAGAGAGAGAGAGAGAGCAGTACCCTTTTCACATTTATGATAAACCAGTGGCAGGTCACCGTGTCAATTATTTGTCAGGGTAACAGGATGTCGTGTGCGGCATTTGAGAGGACTTCGATGACTCCGCCATGCAGGCTGTCAACCTCCGTGTTTGTGGGAGACTTTGCTTCCTCTTTTGTCAAAGAACAATGAAGACTGGAGTGCCAGGGGCTTGTGTGCCAGCAGGTGAGCCCAATCTGATCATTGCGCTTGTGCTGTATTACTAACAGTTTAGTGAAGGTGTCGAGGGCGCGGCTTGTGTCTTTAACCCTGGTAAAGAAGTAGGACAAGCCTATGTCAGTCATCTGTAAGAGAATGTCGCAAATGGAAGGTTAGATGTATGTCTGTACATACAGCGTGGTTGTTGGCGTGGTAGTCAGCGTGGTGATCGTAGGGTCGAAAATCGGTTCTTCAAAGAGCCAGAGCTGGGGAGCACGCGAGAATCATTCTACGCTGGAAGAATGATCACGGTCGGTACGGCGTTCTAGCAGGCTCACTCTCTGAAGAGCGCTGCAGCGCCTGTGGCGTACGCCGTGAACACGACTGGCCTTCCAGCGTAGGGCGTACGCCAGTGTTCCAGCCAACCACGTGGATCACAGAGCCACAAATGCTTGAACCATTCACGGTGAAAAGACTCTCTCAGAAAACTATGATGGGGGTATGTATGGAAAGGGGAAGAATTTGAACCGATTTCCGCAGGTTGGAAAGATGATTCTGGAGTAGTGTCGCTTGAATTTGTTTTCCGAACAACAACAACAACAACAAACAAACAAACAAAAAAAAAAACTATCGAATTCTTGAAGAAAAAGGAAAGGGAAAGAAAGAAAGAACGACGAACGGACGGACGGGTGGACAGACGGACAAACAGACAGACAGGCAAACAGAAAGAAAAAAGAAAGAAAGAGAGAGAGAAAGAAAGGAAGGATGGAAGAAAGAAGGAAGGAAGACAGGAAAGAGGGAAAAGAAAAAAGTGCTCGAAGATTTTCTATATGCGTAGATATCTCTAGGGGTAAAAATGAGTTGATCCAAATCTGTGTGGAAAGTGAAACAACGACCGTGGAACCGCAGTTTTGGAAACAGCCAGGGGTAGCGTATTTTGCCTGGGTATTTGGGTAGTTCATTCAGCATGTAGGTTAGAGTTCTTTCCGAATAGAAACAGTGTTTACAGCGTACGGGGAAACACACACACACACACACACACACACACACACACACACACACACACACACACACACACACACACACACTCACACACACACACACACACACACACACACACACACACACACACACACACACACACACACACACACACACACACACACACACACACACACACGCACGCACGCACACACGCACGCACGCACGCACGCACAAAACACACACACACACACACACACACACACACACACACACACACACACACACACACACACACTACCGCAATGTTCAGAGCATATGCTGTAAGCGCTACGGTAGTCTTTTGGCAGGGTGGAATTTACGGCGTATAACACCAGAATTCATGTTCAGGCGATACGAAATGCACACACCCGACGACTTGGCATGAGCATAATGGCAACATCATGGACGCATTCACTTTTTGCTTTTAAAAAGTTAGGTTTGATTTAATATGGATCCCGACTTTGGTGTTGTTCTTGTGCTAAGAGAGTCTTTTTGTTTTGTTTTTGAGGTTCTGTTTTGTTTCTGCTGTATGCTGTGTGTGTTGTTTTCCGTATTCGCTTTATTCATTGTCCTCCTGACGTCTGCCACGATAACACTCTCCTGGTACATGAGCCCTCATGCCTCCAAGACTCAAACACATAATGCAGTGTCTCCTCTGTCCAGTTGGTTAGCAGCGACACGATATTGATGTAAAGTCCTGGCGGAGTACTCGACAGCTGGCCTCCAAGGGTGGTACAGGACTGCTCTAAAGGCAGGTGAAGACAGTGCTTCTCTGGGTCCTCCCCAGCACCTTCGGGTGTTTTCTTTTTCTTCTTTGCCTTAACTAGACTGACCGAGGCGAGGAAAGACCCCACTGACCACAGGGAAAGTCCTGTTGACAGTGGGAAAGACTACAACTTTGGATTCTCTCTTGAGGGCACATAAGACCGTAAGGCGAAAGCTGGGCTGTGTCTGGAGTGGCACTTCATCTGTCCATGGGCAGGGGTGGTTGGGTCTGTGGGGTGAGCTCGACAGCTGGAGGGTGATGTTTTTTTGCCGGTGGGCTCTGCAGTCATGAAAGACAGGCTGGTACACCCATGGGGATGCTACTTTAAGGCTGTTATGAGTTGCATCCTGTAGTCTTCTTCTTCTTCGTTTGCCTCACAGCGTCAGCCCAGCCTCGTTGATAAATGTAGCCGTTTTCTCCAGGTCTTGTCGGCAGCCGTGGAGCTTCGTGTGCAGCGGAGTCGGCGTTGGCCACGGTTTCTCTCAGTCCCTTGAGAAGGGGACAGGTCTGTAGGACGTGTTCTGGTGTTTGGTCTTCAAGACCACAGGAGCAGGAGGGGGAAGGCGCCAGCTTCAGCTTCCTATGCAGGTGGCCATTGAGTCGGCAGTGGCCAGTTCTGAGTCTCATAATGACCACCTGCTCCTGTCTCTCCAGAAGATGGAAGGCATCCCTTGTGGGCTGTGGTCGCATCAGAGCCTTCACAAGGGTCTTCTTCTCTGCGAAGCTGACGCTGTTGTCTGGTTGTCTTCCACTGGCTCCGGTTTTGGCGAGCTGATCGGCTGCCTCGTTCCCTGGGACTCCGCATTGGGCAGGTACCCATTGCAGGACTACTCGTCTACTTTTGGCGAGTTCCTGGAGTTTCTCCATTAGACGAGGAAGTTTGTCTCCTGCAAGGGCCTCCAGGACGGACAACGCGTCAGAGAGGAAGACAACTTGGGTGCAGTCGCTCTGTGAATCATGAATCATGGAGGCTGCCTGCATGAGGGCCTGAACTTCTGCAGCATAATATTGGAGCAGTGTTTCCCAGTTGGTATCCCTGCTGTGGTGGTGTGTCCCTCAGGTGACTTGATGAATACGCCCGCTCCTCCATCAGACACTGCGTTGGTTGCTGAGCCGTCGGTGTACGCATGTATCCAGGATTCTTCAGGGTACTTCTCAGCAATCATGGCAAGTGTGAGAGTGCGTTTGACGATGTCATCCTGAGAGTCTCCTGAGGCAACCTGTGGAACTGTTGTGGAGATGTGAAGATTTGTGAAGTCTTCATTCCAGGGCTGTGGCAGATCAGATGGGTCCAGTGGGTTGGCAGGTGGCAAGCCATCTTGATGCTCCCTGGCAAGACTCTTGCTTTCATGGATGAAGCTACTGCGTTTGAGACGATTCTTGGTCAGGTTCTGCATCCTCTTGTTCATCGGATGTTGAGGCAGGCACTTGAATTTCTCCGCCTGAACCATGGTCTTTGCGTCTCTCCTCTGGTGGAGGGGCTGTATGGCAGTAGTCTGCAGTAGTCTGCAGTAGT
>JADBJO010001964.1:327500-337500 GCA_016801955.1 Conus betulinus | reverse complement strand
AGAAAAACAGAAAAAGGAAAATGAGAAAAAAATCCTTCAAGTCCCCACAAACGATTGTGAAAAAGATCCAGCACTTACCATTTTTGTTTCTTTTAAATTTCGGTCACTAAATTTCTTTGTTTGTTAAAAAAAGAAAAAGGAAAAAGAAAGAAAGAAAAAGATTTATCAGTTCCCCATTATTGTTTCAGTAAGTGTTTCTGATTTTATCCCGCATTCCGTCAAAAGATGTAGCACCCCACAACTGTTTTGTTTTTATTTCCTACTTTTATTCCTGCGTTTCGTTAATTAAACAGAAATATAACTCTCCCAATACTGTCATGTTTTATTTTCGGGTTCTATTCTGTATTTTTGTCAAATGATCAAGCGGTATTTCTTACTTGTATCTTTAAGGGATAGGGGTGGTGGAATAAAAAGATTGGGGGGGGGGGGGGGGGGGGGGTATGGTTATACCGTATTTTGTGAAGAGATTTAAAAGTGTTTCATGTTTTATTCTAGTCTCATATCCTGGTCTTATTCCTTATTATGCTGTCAAAATGACCATATACCCTCTATTATTTCCTGCCAGTTTTTTCGAATTTTTTTTTTTTTCCGATTTCGTCTTATTGTATCTGTAACGCTTTTGTTTTTCCGTCATCTTAATGTGGTTGCTGCTGTTGTTGTAGTTATTGCTGTTGTAAACTATCGCACACTCTCTGATGCAGCTGCAGCTGATATTGTTCTCATAGATTTGTCAGTCAGGGAAACCGACACCAATGAAACCATCCACCGACCCTGACAAACCGACTTACGATCGTCATCCCTGTTGGATAACACGTGGGTGGAGGAGAGCAGATCTAACCCATTACTACACCGTCGTAGTTTCGAACCCTCGAGTCGCCACCAATCTCTCTACTCTCGCTCTCTCCGCTCTCCCCCAGCTCCCCCCCCCAGCCCCCCCCCCCCTCCCACCTCAACGCCCTCTCCCTCTCTTCTCCCCCTCTGCCCCTAAGTTGACAGGTCAAATTATGAACAGAAGGAACTACTTACCCTCTCTTATCTCAATTCGGGCCGTTTGATTTCTCTCCGCCGCTTTCGTGCATTGGGCCAATTAGGGAGAGCCCTGTGGTAAGCCCCCTTCGCCTCTCCGCCTCCGGTCGGGGAGTTGGGACGGAGCTGGTAATGATGATGAACGGCGTCCGGCTTCGGTCGCACGACTGACGGGGGTCGCTGCTGCTGCTGCTGCCGCTGCCGCAGCAGAATTTCAGGTCGGTTCCAGACATCAGAGGTGGTTGGGACTTAAACGTTTTATGTGATTATGTTGAACGGGGTGACAGCAAATTATAGCCCGACTCCAAAATTTGTTGAGCATGTGACTGCAAACGTTGAGGCGATGTCATGCGAAGGCCGCAACCTTCGTTGTCTTCTCAGAGTTATTTATTTTCATCCGAATTTCTTTTTGCAGGTTTCTGATAATTGAGGTACTTGTGAACGATAGACTTTACTTTTGATCTGCTCCTGAATTCCACGTTTGGGCATTATCTGGCATCTTAATAGCAACGCATGTACACTAGTTTGATTGATCATGAACTGTCTAACTTAGCCATGAATCATGAAAGATCGATTCTGAAGCTGTAAGTGTGTGGAACAAACTACTGTTGCACTTGTTGCGACTTTTGATGTTCTACACATTTATCTGATTTGAGATGAATATACTTTAGGATTAACTGGTGCAGCATACTGTCTCTCTTAAATCTCTCTCTCTCTCTCTCTCTCTCTCTCTCTCTCTGTCTCTCTCTCTCTCTCTCTCTCTCTCTCTCTCTCTCTCTCTCTCTCTCTCTCTCTCTCTGTGTGTGTGTGTGTGTGTGTGTGTGTGTGTGTGTGTGTGTGTGAGAGAGAGAGAGAGAGAGAGAGAGAGAGAGAGAGAGAGAGAGAGAGAGCATGTTTGTGTGTGTGTATGCGTGCATGAGTACGTGAATGCGCCCGCGCACGCGCGCGCATGTGTGTGTAATCTTGCTCAGTTTCAGGACCCTTGTGTCTCTATGTACGCATGCTGCATTAAAATTTCTGCTTACTTATCCGTAACTGAAGACAAAAGAACGCAAAGTTAGGATTTTTTTAAAATGCATAATATTATTTTCGAACATTTGTAAAGCATTGACTGACTGATTAGTTTGTTTCTGATCCATAATCTTTTTCATCGTTTGATTTATTTGAATCCGAAGTGATGTACCAGTTGATTATCAATTCAGATATTATGTATGCCTGGTAAATGAGAAAGGTACTAATGGCGGACATACTTAATAAAGACATATGCAACATTTTGCGTTTTCCCCTGGTGAAACCATGTTCCAAGTAGAGATAATAAAAAAAAAGAAGCAGGTAATTAGCAATTACACCAATTACATCTATTTACTCCAAGCACCTCCTATACGCCCCCAGACTAAATTGCCGCCAACCTCTTCCCTCTTCAGCTCCCAATTGCCCCACAAACTGACGTAGGTCACGTGACCCGTGCGAAACCCAATCCGCGACGACTTCCGCAGGAAATTGTCTACAATGATGTTCTGGCGCCATGTTGAACGCGGGCCTTTTCCTGTTCCGGGGGCCGCAGATAATTCAAGTCATCAACAGCGAGATTTGTGTTTTGATTTGTAGGCAGTTGAGCTTTTCTTTTTTTTTTTTTTTTTTTTTTTTTTTCTTGGCTTGCCAGCGTTTATGATTCGGCGTAGATTTCAGGCTGTGGAACAACGCGGGGTGAATTCGGATGGTTGATGAGCGGCCAGTGTTGGGTAACCCGCATGTTCGGAGAGCGGAAGTTCACGTCGTGTGTCGTCGGCAGGGTCGTGCTTGTGTCAGGTGATTTGTGAGGTCGATGAAGCGTGGTATTGCCTGGCAATGATGACGAGGAAGATAATTTTTTTGGTGTGGTTGATGTGGATGGTGATGATGATGATGATGATGATGATGATGGTGGTGGTGGTGGTGGTGGTAGTGATAAGTGATAAGGGCGCATCACGAACGTTGGGAAATGACCTGTCTGCCACGCGAGTCCTGATGAGGTGCAGGACGGTTAAAGCGTAACGATGGACTCTCTGTCTGTCTGTCTGTCTGTCTGTCTGTCTCTCTCTCTCTCTCTCTCTCTCTCTCTCTCTCTCTCTCTGTCTCTGTATGTGTGTGTGTGTGATTTTTTCACCCCCGTCCAGTTATCGTTAGATGTGGATGTAATAATAATAATAATAATGATAATAAAATAAAAACAAAAAGTGTGTGTGTGTGTGTGTGTGTGTGTGTGTGTGTGTGTGTGTGTGTCTTTGAGTGAGACGCAACCGCCTCGTGTATCATCTTCATTTTTTTTTATGATTAAGACAAGAAGCTTAGCGTCGCCAGCAGTAGGTCTATGGTCTTTCCCTCTGCCCTCTTGTCTTTCTTCTTATTCTTTAAACCCAGTCTGGCAGTCTGTCGGAGGCTGGTCTGCTGCCGCAGCGAGATAGCTAGCTACTACTAAACTAAACTAGCATGCCAGCCAGTCCCCTCCCCCCCCCCCCCCCCCCCCACATCCATCCCCCCCCCCCCCCCCCATCCCCCCCCCCCCCCCCCCCCCCCCCCCCCCCCCCGGTGGGAGAACGGCTGCGGCGGTAAATGCCTGACTTGCTTTGTGTGTGTCAGAAATCTGGCTTAATTGAACTCCATGCGCCCCCTCTTCTGCTCTTGAAGTGCACTCTCTGCTGCCAATTTCGCTGCTCGTGGCCGGCGCGTGAGCGAGCGGACGTCACTCAAAATGAGGCCCTCTCTCTTTCGTCGCCCATTTCGTTTTCGGAAAAGGAAATTAGACGGGTCGCCGCGCGCGCGCTCGCTTCGTGGCGCGCCAGAGGCCCCCGGATGAGAGCGAGACAAGAGGGGTGACACTGATATCGGAGGGAGGGGAAAGAGACAATGATGGGGTGCCATTCGGGTGGAGTGTTCTCTCTCTGTGTGTGTGTGTGTGTGTGTGTGTGTTGTTTGAAGGATTGTTTATTTCTCTCTCTCTCTCTCTCTCTCTCTCTCTCTCTCTCTCTCTCTCTCTCTCTCTCTCTCTCCTTTTTTGTTTTTCTCTCCAACGATCCTCATCGTTTTCTGTAATTTTTTTCCCTTAACAATTCAAAGTAGGAGGAAGGCAAGAGGGCGGAAGAAGTTTGCTAGGAGTCCTAAGGGTGTGGTGGAAGGGGAAGGAGGTGAACAGGGGTGGCATATGCCAGAGACGTGATCATGGTTTTTTTTTTTTTTTTTTTTTTTTTTTTTTTTTGGGGGGGGGGGAGAATCTATGGCGAGTGCATTAACTTCACTTCAATGCCGGAAATGTCTTATTATGGAGACCCTGTCGCTGATTTACTACTTGTAGTGTATGATTCTGGACATTACTGATCTCAGATGGGAAGTGGAATGTTTATCAGCTTTGCTGATTTACAATGTAAAGTGTGCATTTATGGACGTAACTGACTTTAAATGCGAAGTGCACGCTTGTGGATATTACTGATTTTAAATGTGAAATGCCAAATTTGGCTCCGGAGATGGCTGAAATTAGGAATGAAGTACATGATTATAGACATCAGTGTTTTGTAATGTGATACGTATAATGGATTTGACTGGTTTATGATGTGCAGAGCATATGAGACTATCGGTTTAGATTGTGAAATGCTTGATCATGAACGTGATGGATTTTAAATGTGAAGTGCATCATATGGCTTAATCAGATGTGAAATGTATGGCAATGAACGTTCAATGAGTAAAAAGAGTATGGACATTTCGATTTATAATGTGAAATATATGATTTTGAATATTACAGATTTAAATGTGAAGTGCATAATTATGGACATTATCGATCTGAAATGTGCAATGTATATATGATGAAATGAATAGACGCCCATCGTTCCAAACCAATGCTGCTTAGGACACCAAATTGCCTTGCAGAAATAACAACACAGAACAACAGAACCAACAAGGCACCCCTTTGTGAAAGACATGGTTATTGGCATTACAGTTGATACGTATAATGTGAAAGACATGACATGTGAAATACATAACATGTGAAGGACGTGGCTATGGACATTACTCATATACAGTTGAGGAGTGTGATGGTAGAAATCGCTGGTGTATCATGTAAAATGTATGAGCAAGGATATGAATGATTTATAATTGAAGTGGATAATTGAGAAGATTTCAGTACTTCTGTTTTCGACCTGCGCGGTGCAGTCTGCATGGTTGGCAGCGTAGTCAACTACATGACGTGATCGTGAAGATCACCGGCTTTCAATGTTAAGCGTAGGGTTATAGTGTTTTTGCTTTTCTATGTGGTACTGCATGGGCAGGACGTGCCTTGGTGGGCCCCATCCCTCTCCAGGTGGGATTTTCGTGTCTGGATTAATCCCCACATGCGGCAGGTTGTGCTGGAGTACATGGTTACCAGTAGCAGGGGAGACCCTTTGATCTGACTATTAGACCTACAGGCAGTATTTTTTTTTTTGTTTTGATCCATTGAGGCATTAAGCCTGCATAGCGCCTACCCTCGACTAAAGACCAAGCATGGAGCGATTTACAGGCTACGCTTTCGGGCTGCCTACCCGGGTAGAGCCCACTTAAGAGCTGCCTGCTGACGTTACATTCAGTCGTTTCCCTGTTTCGTTCACTCTGAAATCAGTCACCATGTCATTCTTTCAATTTACATTCATGGAGGGTGCATGCTAGGTGTGTACGTGTGACCCATACCAAAGGCCAAACTGCCTTCTGTTCCGAAACTCGCTGATGGAAAGATCCTGTGTGTGCAAGATGTTATGTGTGCGTTCACACACCGAGCCTTGGATTGTAGCATCGATCGAAGGACGTTTCGCGAAATGGAGTTCATACCAATATTGGCTCTAGAGGGAAAACATACTCCAGCATCGAAACAGACCGGCTAAGATTCGAACGTCAGGTATTAAAAAAAAAAAAAAAAAACAGAGGAAGAAGAAGACGACGACGAAGATGAAGACGACAACGACGACGACGAAGAAGAAGAAGGAAAAGGAGAAGGAGGAGGAGGAGATGAAGAATAAGGAGAAGAAGAAGAAGAAGAAGAAGAAGAAGATGAAGAAGAAGAAAGAAGAAGAAGAAGAGGGAGGAGAAGAAGAAGAAGAAGAAGAAGATGATGATGATGATGATGATGATGATGATGATGAAGGAGAAGACATAGAAAAAGAAGAAGAGGAAGTAGTAGTAGTAGTAGTAGTAGTAGTAGTAGTAGTAGTAGTAACGTGACACTGGAAATTAAAATTACTTACAAACAATAAAAGATGCGTGTAACACCAAAATGGGAATTTCAATCTTTCTCCTTTTGGTAGTGCAAATAAAGTACACACACCACTCTCAGCCACTCTTGATTATATATACATAAATGTGTGCACGTATGAGAGAGAGAGAGAGAGAGAGAGAGAGAGAGAGAGAGAGAGAGAGAGAGAGAGAGAGAGTGATTTATCATTAAAAATCATTAAGATGAGACATATTCCCAGACATTTCTATTCCTCACTGTTCCAGGACATGCACACATAAAACAGAAACACACACACACTCCAGCATCTATACTTTCCCGCTTGCTCACGGACATACACACCCCGCGCACATGCTTGTGTCACAGGTGATCCATCGCCTCTTCTTACACGCTGTGTTTGTTTAAAAACGCAATGGATTTGAACACAAAGCTCTTTTTTTTGTGCGCATCAGCTTAGCTCTGGGAACACAAAATCGTCTGCCTGATGGAAGGAGCACAAAAACTGTCGCGCAAGCGTATGCCCACTGTCACTAACAATCGCACGAGCCTTGTTGACCGCACGCCTTTCATACAACTCACTCACACTCTCCTGTCTCTCACCAACTATCTTGCCGCAGATGTTCACAGAATTTTTGGCTGGACATGCAGATTCCTCAGTTAAGTATACTTCATGATGGTGAAGATTATTAGTTTACAATTTTAAAGAAGGATAGTGGAGATGATTAATTTACAATGTAATGACAAGATGGTGGAGACGATTAATTTACAATGTAAAAGTATAACTGGAAAGTATATGGACTCGTCATGTAAAGTGTATTACTGCAAAGATTTGTAATTTATAATGTGAACTGCACGATCGTAGAGATAACCTTATTACGCGATAAAGTCGAGGATTGTTGAGGTGATTGATTTGTAACGTCGGGTGTGGGTTTTATTTTTTTTATTTATTTATTTATTTAGAAATTACCGATGTACAAAAGGGGGGCGAGGGAGGAAACCAGTGCAGAGAGCACATAAAACAAAAGTGCGGAATGTAGATTTTGTGTAGGGGGCAAAGCTTTCCAGCGAGTGCTTATGTCATGGCCTTCCCTGTGTTTTCAACTGCTGACAAAACTTGATGACTCTGCGCGAAGCTACGCTGGATGCAGAGGCTGTTTCATAGATGAGTCTGTCCGTTTATAGTGTGTGTGTGTGTGTGTGTGTGTGTGGTGTGTGTGTGTGTGTGTGTGTGTACTTGAAAGTCTTCTCATGCTCACACACAGAGAGAGGAAATGGAGAGAGAGAGAGAGAGAGAGAGAGAGAGAGAGAGAGAGAGAGAGAGAGAGAGAGATAGATTTCGCTGTGGGAATGCCTTTTCCTTTGCTATCTATCCAATAGTCTTCAGGGAATAATGGGAATCGATTATATTCTATCTCCATATTGATAGGGGATCGTACCTACACCAGACACAGAACTAGCTAGGCCGTGAAGTTGGAATTTAAAAAGAAAAAAAATTCTGCAGAGGTAAAAGGATGCTCTGTCCACAAGATCAGTACAGAAGGATTATAAGCCGCGTTATCACCATTGCCAAAGCGTACGTTTTCCAAATTAAAATATTGATATGACTTTCAGACGTGAAATAATAAGGAAAAAGAAAAAATCCAACTTCGACATCACACTGGTGTAAAACAACACGCACGCAATCATCTCCTTACACACACACACACACACACACACACACACACACACACACACACACACACACAGTGAGAGAGAGAGAGAGAGAGAGAGAGAGAGAGAGAGAGAGAGAGAGAGAGAGAGAGAGAGAGAGAGAGAGAGGAGAGAGAGAGAGAGAGAGAGAGAGACAACACGTGCTGGTAACACGCTTGCAGTCTTAATGAAAGGCAGAGTTGAAAAGAGAGAGAGAGAGAGAGAGAGAGAGAGAGAGAGAGAGAGAGAGAGAGAGAGATCACAAAAAATTCCAGAGAATACCAGATTTCCGGGTTTTGTCATATGCTTCCTACAAGTCAAAAACGATGGTCACAACATGCTGGTTATTGATGAAAGGGTTTGCATTCGGAAAATGGTCCGCAGTGGAAGAGTATCTGGCGATACCACACCATTCAGGCCGTCGCCGTCAGTTTCTTGCTTCCACATGAATTGAGAGTTGATTTTTTTCCACCATAAGTTTTATGCAGGTGACTGGGGATGAAGATCGGAATTATCAAATGATACCAAAACTCTGTGTGTGTGTGTGTGTGAGTGTGTGTGTGAGAGAGAGAGAGAGAGAGAGAGAGAGAGAGAGAGAGAGAGAGAGAGAGAGTGTTCTGTCAACTTGTCTCAGTGGCGACATCTTCAATGCTATCCTTAAGCAGCCTTTAGGGGGGTGATCTGACGCTTCGAGCCGCACTGGACAAGGAATAAGCACACCAGAAGTTGCCTTCAGATCATTGGGGAAAAAAAAAAAACCCTGTGTGGATGGTAATTGGACTGAGAGCAAAGTCCTCATCAGCTCAATCCACTGGCAAAGAGCCAAAAACCTTCTGTTGTTCTGAGCTCCGAAAAGGAATCTGAATCGCCATCAAGGAGGGGGGGGGGGGGGGGGGGGAGGGGGGGCAACGTGGGAGAGGGGAGCAGAGTTGGGGGTTGGGGGGGGTGGTGGTTGTGACCATGGTTTCTGTTTATTATTGTCCATCTCTTCCTGACCCAGCCATCATGGAGTCCAGCTAAAGGTCCATCGTCAAGAATGATCAGTTTGGACCCCTTCCAAACGTTTGGTGGAACAGGTTGAGTTTGTGAGGATACACGACAGAGCCAGACTGTTCACTTCCTGATCATGCAAGCTCCTGGGAACAGACTGCTGAACATTATAGGAGTTAATTCTCTCAGCCGGGAAACAGTTTTGACCCGATCCGATACAGTGGTGGCCAGTGAAGACGCATCAGGCTAGTGTAGATTCCTGTCTAGGAGAGTTTGAAGCCAAGAAGACATTGCGAGTCGGTGCTCCCTCATCTTCCAGGGTCTCATTCCTTCCTCTTCCACAGGTCGTACCGCATGGGATACATGTTGGGTCTAAACAGGACTATAGAAAGGAAGACTATGAAAACTGAGGGTTTGATGAGGACCAGAAAATGGAAAACAAGGTCCTATGAGGAAGAAAGAAGACAGATAAAGATGAGCACCACTGTTATCTGGACTGTCATCCTCAGCCTAACTCTACAGAGGGCATCTAATCATATGACGTTACGCCAAGCTTGTCAGTGTCTCGGCTTGGCTGTACAGGCCAAGGATCATCTGAAAAAGCAACAACAAGGAACAAACCCACCAGCCGCCGTGGTGGCGAAGTGGTTAGCGTCGCGGACTCCCGGCTGGGAGGTCGTGGGCTCGAATCCCATCAGAGTGATGTGGGCTTTTCTGCCCCGACCAGCTCCTACCCAGAGTTGAGTTTGCTGCGGACTAAGCTGGGAAGACTGGGACCACACAGTCGAGTTTCATCCACTTCATGGATGCGTTTCTGAGAGTATTGCTCAAATTTCCTGACCAACACTGCAGGTGCCTGTATCTCTCGGGCCTGGTTGTCGCCGGGATATATTACGAAAGGAAGCGTAGAGTACAGCCCTGTCATGTAGTCTCAGACCGAAATAGAAATCCGTAGCATCATCTTAATCATCCTCCTTCTCATCGATCAGCATTAAAAAAAAAAAAAAAAAAAAAAAAAAAACAAGAATCAACCCTAGCGTCATATCAGGACAAGGGAAGTCC
>JADBJO010001964.1:317500-320000 GCA_016801955.1 Conus betulinus | reverse complement strand
AAAAAAAAACACAAAAAGAAAAGAAAAGAAAAAAAGAGCAGTGGGGATGAAGAGAGGATGGAGAAGAAGGAGAGAGAGGACCCCCTCCCCCAAAGTAACAACGACATGAAAAAGGAAGAAAGAAGAGCCAGAGCGAAAGATGGGGGACGGGTCCTTTTCTTTTGAAAAAAAAGACTTTATCCAGCAAGCCAGCCAGCCCTGCCCAGCCGCCCAGCCCGCCAGCCAGCCCAACCCAGCCCAGCCCACCACCCCCCTCACACCGTCATGTTCCAGAGGTAGCGAGCGGCGGTCCTGTTCACAGGCACCATGTTACGGGGGCCACCAGACTGAAGGCTGACAAGGAAAGTACATTACGACTCGCGCGCCTCTGCATAAAGGCTCCGGCCGGCCGGCCGTCTGCCGACGACGACTTTCGGTCGAACCGGTGTGTGTGGGACGGTTGGTTGTTGTGTGCCAACAGAGAGAGAGAGAGAGAGAGAGAGAGAGAGAGAGAGAGAGAGAGAGAGAGAGAGATCTGGTGTGTGGGTGGGTCCATGTCTGCGTTCGAGAGCGGTGTAGTTCAGGCACGGTCTCCTACATCAGAGTTGTCCTCCCTGGTGCTTTTTTCCCCCCTCTCTCTCTCTATCTCTTTTGGATTGGAGTGCGTTAATGATGACAACAACAACAATAATAATAATAATAATATGTAATAATAATAATAATAAGAAGAAGAAGAAGAAGAAGAAGAAGAAGAATAGCGATAACAATGATGCTAATAGCAGTATAGGAACCGGGGAATTGAACCCCTGTCACGTTACATTAGATCTTTGAAGGAACCTGCACAAGCAAGACAAAATAATTCAAACAAGACAAGAGAAGATGAAAAAAAAAAAAAAAAGAGATGATGAAATGAATGATAGCGTTAAGAAATGCAAAAAGGGAAAATCCAACGTCTTTGCCTCAGGAAGAAAGTCGTCTATTGCCTAGACACCGTCCCTTCCATCGAGACAATACAATTAATCAACGTAGTAACCGCGAAGGCATGTGGTTTATATGCTGACTGCCCCAAAACCGTGTGTAGTGTTGTATGCAATGGGGAAAGTGTGGTAATTAAACATGAAACGGAAAACAATTTCTTTTCTTTCTTTGTGTTCATTTTTTTTTTATCTTTTAATAAAATGAGAATGATCTTTTAAATGAAAAAAAATCGGCAGCCAACACCAGGCTCAAACCAACAACTTCTGCATTACTCTGCACGTCGCTTTTACCCACTGACCTCATGGGCTAGTGTGGTTTTGTAGGCCATCTTTACGTTTATCCCACAACTCTCACAGATTTGTCGTCCAGATGAACTAGTTCACAGAAACAAGGGTAAACCATCTCAAAATATTGAACCATAACTGGAAGAGACTGATTAGAACCTTGGGAATGAATAGCACTTAAGTAGTATTTAGTCCCGCGCGCACTGGGCTTAATGGCTGCCAGTGCATTGGCCTAATGCGTAGGTCAAACATCTTTTCATCTGTTACTTTCCACGAGATTCTGATAATGATACTACTGTAATTCGGTAATATGGAATTCTGTGAATCGCGTTTCCTGCTAGGCATATAGTCGTTTTTTTTTTGTTTTTTTTAATTTCATATTTGCTCTTTAAATTCGTTAAAAAGACGTTGAGGGTAGGTAGAGTTTGATCTTACAATTTTACGTTTACATGGAAAACACTGAGTTCATACGATCATCTGATCAAATTCTACGTCACTTTTTTTTTTTTTTTCGCTCATCATTACCAAACAACGCCAATTCTATATTAAGCTTAATTCTATATGAAGCTTAATTCTTCAATAGTTTTCGCATTTTTCTCTGACCATTCTAAGTATGGAAAGTACAAGCACGGAACCCAGCGGAACAGTACAGCACAGGCGGAGGTTTCTGGAAAGGGTATCACGGACGGAAATTGGCAAGAGCTGGGTTTGAAAGGGGAGATAAGACGAGAAACCATGCCTCTGATATGCCAGACCGATTCTGCTGCTTAAAAAAAATTCTTTCCTCTCCTGCTTTCAGTCTTTTTCTTTTTTTTTTTGTTTAATTCCCACCTTCATTCTTTCTTCTCTTCTTGAATGACTTCTTTTCTTTCTATGAACTACTAACAGCAGAAGAAAAAACGAGTTGGAATGAACAAGCTACGATCGTCTGTGAGAAAATGGAAACAAAGAGAAAAAAGGTAAGAGATAACGAGGGTGTTGGGTAGATAAAATAGGGAGCAACAGAAATGGGAGGAGGTGTGGGAAGGGTGGTGGCGGTGGTGGAGAAGGGATTTGAAATGAATTAGTGACCACAACCAGTGAAGACAAAACAGACAGAAAGTGTCCAAACACAAAGACTTAAAAACCTGTCTGGGGCGTCAGCATGCCTCATTTCCTTGTTTCCGTTCTTTATCGCTGAAGATAAGCTATAATTGAAAAGGTTTTGATGTCTATATGGCACAAAACGGGAATCGAAGGGAAACAACTGTAGACAAATG
>JADBJO010001964.1:307500-310000 GCA_016801955.1 Conus betulinus | reverse complement strand
GAGTCATGACCCCAGATGTACTACACGTGTTCAAGCAAAGAGGCTTACAAAGCTAACTTGAGTTATTCAATTGACCAACAGCGTACGGCAGAACCTCAAGTGTCCAGCCGTTCCTAATCTATCGGGAACCCCGTGGACCCACTTCATGTGCCTTTCCCACTGTGGAAATGATTAGTTATACAAACTTTACCTGGTGTCAAATCCTTGGGGGAAAAAAAGCCAGCAAGGTCGAAACCATCCCGTTTTAATCTTTTCCCCCCATAACCTCTCTGATTGTGTAAACAGAAATGAATGAACTGATTTCTTAAAACGTGTTTTCTCTCAGTAGTGATATTTGCACGACTGAAAAAAAAAAACATGAAAAAGTAAAAAACAACACTAAAAAACTAGAATTATGTACCAACATTAAAACAGCTAAAGAACAACATTACAATCAAGTACTATGTACCAACATTAACCCCTCCCGGGGGGGTTGCAGGATGTCGTGGTCGGAGGGTTTGACTGGCTCAGTAATTCCTTAGCTTTGCTGACAGGGGCATCAATACTTTGATGGAACGGTAGTTGTCCAAAAACGCTTCAGGGTCTGTAAAAGTCAAGTGCTGAACTGGTCTAAAACAAAACGTGATAGGAGTTGATGCCCTTGGTATAGTTGACAGTGTCAGACAGCGACCCCCCGACCACCCATCCCTTCCCTTTCATCTAATCTATTTTCTGCTTCGTAATGGATCTTCTCTACCTTCTACTTTCCTTTAGGTCTTTTTTTTTTCTTTTTTTTTTTTTTTTTTTTTTTTGTTTCTTTTCTCCGTGGTCTTCTTCCGACCCGTTGTGTTTGCCGCGCAGTGCGACCAGTCAGGGAGGGGGAATGAGATCGTTGAGATTGTAAGAGCAGGTACTATCAACACACACACACACACACACACACACACACACACACACACACACACACTCTCTCTCTCTCTCTCTCTCTCTCTCTCTCTCTCTCTCTCTCTCTCTCTCAGACCCCTCCATGAGAGTAGGTACACACTGGCCCTTGTGTATGAATCGGGTACCACTGCGTGGAGCTGGATCAACACAGGCAGTTCCCGGGCTAGCCAGGGTGGCAGCTACCCCTCGCCCTCACGGGACTACCCGAAGTGGCAAGCCTGTAGTACTCAGCTCTCTGTCCCGGGAGCTGGGCATGATCAGGCGGGGGTAGGGTTGCTTGGCTTCTGTTTATTGTATATCCCTAACGATGCATGGAAAGGGTCAAGACCTACGTCTCTTGGCCCTGGTCCGTTTAGCTGGACTTAGTGGTGGGTGAGTGACGGAGGGGAGAAAATACCGACCATCCCAGGACTACGAGCATCACGGCGATGCGGATTTAAAAACAAAGGAAAAGACAAGCTTTAGGGCTTTGGCGTTGGCGGTGAAAGGAACTGAGAAGAACCTTTCATCTGCTCTAAGCTCGTTTGCCTTTCGGAAAGGGTTTCATTTGTCTTACAGGCGATCCTAGGTCAATGGAAGGGGTTAGAAATAGACTCTTTCCTTGGCGAATTCCAGTCAGGATGCCGTTCAGATGAGTTCCGGAGTGCTATGATTCTGGTTCACGGGGAAATCAGGGCGTCTGTACACCAGCGGCATAGCTCGTCAGAAGCCCACTTCAGTTGTCAGGTCTTATGGGCGTTTGTGAGGCAAAATTCAGGAATGAAGTATAGCCACAGGGAGTTGTGGTCGTTTATCATATCACCATTCGCAAAGAGTGAGAGAGAGAGTCCCTAGAAAACACACGCTCTTTCTGACATTTTGTACTCCGTCGTAATTACATCCACCCGAGTTAGTATTTCAGTGTCCAGGTAGGCCTCTACGTTAAATCTCCACTGAGGTATTTCTGTCGTAAAAAAAAATTGATTTACATTCGAGACAGGTAATTGGGGGAGAACATCTTTGGTCAGTGCTACAAAACAAATCCACGCGGGACCTTGTCAGGGACCAGCCCTCTGTGGAGAATGTGGTGGCAGCCATCCCTCGTCCTCATGGGACTGCCCGAAGTGGCCGCTGAAAAAAAAAAAATCCATGGAGAAAGTCCAGACCGGAAAGAAAATATCCTTCCATGAAGCGGAATAAAAAAATTTGGTAGTGAGCAGTCAGAATGTTTTCACAATGTCATGCCCATCAGATGTGAAGAAAGCCTGGACAAGTTCTGTCCGCTGTCAGGCAGGCCTGACCTTTCCCGTCTGCCAAGCTGGTACAAGGGAAAGGATATTGCTTCAGGTGGAGGCGTTAGTCCACCACCTCAGCTACTCAGCGTGCTGTTGGCTGGAAGGTTCAACTCGCCATCTCCCAGGACCAGCCAGCAGGCCAAACCTTCTGCTGCTGGGCATTCTGGGAACTGGGAGAGCCCCCCCCCCCCCCCCCCCCCCCCCCCCAAAAAAGCTGTCCAGAGTAGACACTGGCTGTCCATTCAGCTGTCGGTTTTGCCCGCACGGGCCTTTTAATATACTTTTGCTATTTTTTTTTTTTT
>JADBJO010001964.1:290000-297500 GCA_016801955.1 Conus betulinus | reverse complement strand
ATAATCATTACCATATTACGCGACGCGACAAGAGAATTATGGCGGCAACAATGGACAATGGATGTGGACTTGCTCGACGGCCCGATAGAAGCAACGAATCAGGGCCCTCTGTTCTTCACAACCTGCGGCGTTGCCCACGTTTGTTTTTAGGCACACGCACTCTCGCACATGGAAATGCGCTGGAGAAAGGAGGGAGTTCAGATGGTATTGTGCGTTTGGGGAAGGGGGGGGGGAGAGCAGAGAGGAGGAGGAGGAGGAGGAGGAGGTAGGGAAGGATTGAGGATTGTGACGTGTGGTACGGGAGGGAGGAAGGAGGGAGACAGGAAGTAAAAGGGATATGAAGTTCATGATGTTTAAGATGAGCACCTCGTCGCAGCAGAGACAATCTTCTCAGTTGATCGTTTTCAGTCGGTACAAACCATTTGCTGAGACAGTTTCTCTCCGTTGATTATAGGGTTGGTACACCGGTTCGCAGAGACCTATTCTCTCTCTGTTGATTGTAAGGTCGGTAGTACGGTTTGCAGAGACAATCTCTCTCTCCTCTCCTCTCCTCTCTCTCATCTCTTCTCTCTCTCTCTCTCTCTGTTAATGGAAAGTCGGTTCACTGGTTCGTAGGACCATTTCCCTCTATTGATTGTAAAGTCGGTACACTGGTTTGCAGTGACAAATTTTACTGTCGATCGCAATGTCGGTACACTGGTTTGCAGTGGCACATCTTTCTGTTGATTATAAGGTCGGTACACTGGTTTGGCAGTGGCACATCTTTCTGTTGATTATAAGGTCGGTACACTGGTTTGCAGTGGCACATCTTTCTGTCGATCGTAATGTCGGTACACTGGTTTGCAGTGACACATCTTTCTGTTGAACGTGATGTCGGTACGCTGGTCCGCAGATACAAATTCTTTCTGTTGATGATCGTTAAGGTCGGTCGACTGGTTTCGCAGAAACAGTCCCTCGCTGTTGATTGTAAGGTGTATATACCACCGGTTTGCAGAGACAGTCCCTCTGCTAACCGTAAGGACGGTGCATTGATAGACAGAGACAGTCCTCTTTCTGTTGGTCGTAAGGTCCGTGCACTGGTTCGTAGAGACAATCTCGTTCTGGTTGATCGTTAGGTCGGCATGCCTGTTCAATCTTTGTTGATTGTCAAGTCAGTCCACAGGTTTATAGAGACACGTCTCTCTTTGTTGATTGTAAAGTCAGTTCACTGATTTGTAGAGACAATCTCTGTCTGTCTGTCTGTCCTCTGTCTGTCTGTCTGTCTCTCTCTCTCTCTCTCTCTCTCTCTCTCTCATCCTCTCCTCTCTCTCTCTCTCTGTTGATCCGAGGGTCGGTACACTGGTTCGCAGAAGCAATCTTCTGTCTGTTGATCATAAGGTCGACATGCTGGTTCTTAGAGGCAGTCTCTTTCTCTTGATCGTGAAGTCGGCTCACTGGGTCGCAAAGAACTCCTCTCTCTTTATCGTAAGATTGGCACTCCAGTTTGTAGCCCCCCCACCCCCTCTCTCTCTCTCTCTCTCTCTCTCCTCTCTCTCTCTCTCTCTCCCCCTTCCTATGGCCACCGACACGGGTATAAATAACTCATTACATTGATGTGCTTATGTGACGACGACGACGACGACAATGGCGACTTCGATAATAGTAATGATGATCATGATTGCGTAACACCACTAGAACTACAGTGGCAGTGGTCTCTGGCTGTGCACACAGTCGGCGGCCCGATAAAAGAAACGAATCACTGGCTCTCTTGTTCACTACCTGCAGTGGCCCTGAATGTTTCGGTACACGCGCTTTCATTCATGGAAATTCGCTGGAGGAGGAGGAGGAGGAGGAGGAGGGGGGGTTGAGGAATGGTCGGGAGGTGGTGGTGACTTGGTGAGGGGAGAAGAGGGTGAGGAGAAGGAGAGGAGGAGGAGGAGGAGAGAGAGAGAGAGAGGAGAGAGCCAGGGGAGAGAGAGAGAGAGAGAGAGAGGTGTGTGTGTACCAGGGTGTGTGTGTGAAGGTGTGTGTGTGTGTGTGTGTGTGTGTGTGTGTGTGTGTGAAGGAACGGGGGGGCGGGGGGGGGGGGAGAGAGAGAGAGAGAGAGAGAGGCAGAGGTAGATGAGAGAGGCTTCAGAGTGAGGGAGGGGTGGAGGGTGCGTGCGTGAGTGCGCGTATGTATGTGTCTGTGTGCACCAGAGAGAGAGAGAGAGAGAGAGAGAGAGAGAGAGAGAGAGATGTTTCTGGCACTGTCATCAGTGGCTTTTAGAGAAGGATAAACACTGGGAGAGCTTGAAAGGGCGGGGGGGGGGGGGGGGGGGGGGGGGGGGGGGGGGGGTGGGATGAGGTGGGGGTGCAGAAAGGAGAAGGTGAGAGAGGAGGCGACGGGGGTTCTGGGTGTGTGTGTGTGTGTGTGTGTGTGTGTGGTGTGTGTGTGTGTGTTTGGGTTGGAACGGAGTAGGGAGAGAACAGGGAGGGAGGGAGGGATTCGTCACATGCTCGCCAAGCGAAAATTAATGGAGATGAGGTGAAGTAAACGATTAAAAGCGATGCAGGGAAGCTAAGGGAGATCGAGATGGAGGTAAGAAGAGAGAGAGAGAGAGAGAGAGAGAGAGAGGGAGAGGCGGGAGGGAGACGCGGGGAGAGGGGGAGGGGGAGGAGGGGGTAGAAAGAGATAGGGGAGGAGAGAAAGATAGTCAAAGGGAGGGGAAGGAGGAGGAATCGTGGAGTGTCGAGGATGGGTGGGGGAGGGGGGGGGAGGGAGGGAGGGGGGAATGGGGGTGGCGGAAAACAAGTGTAAACAGTCATCTGACAAGCGCACCACTTGTGATTCTCAATCAAGTGATGGCCACCACAGAACTTCCACTGCAGTCTCTCCCCCGACCCGCCCACCCCCCCCCCCTCCTCCCCCCCGTGCATCCCTCCCCTCCCCTCCCCTCCCCCCCCCCTCCCACACGCGCCACCCCGTCACCCACCCTCCCCTGCCACAACACAAAGGTAACCCAAGCACGGAATTTAACAGTCCCCACACTGATGGAAATCGATATATCAGTTCAACTGTGTTGATCAAGCAGCGAACTAGATCCCCTTCCCCCACTTTCCCCTACCACACCCCTCCCCAGCCTCACCTTCCCCTCCCTCCCCACTCTCCCCACCCGACCACCCGCCATCCCTCGTCCCTTCCTGCTCTCCATCCTCATCCCCCCCCCCCCCCCCCCCCCCCCGCCCCCCTTTTCGTCTCGCTTTTTTTTTTCTTTCTTTTTTTTTTTTTTTTAATCCCTCCACCTTCACTACCACCACCCACTCCCTACTAACATTCATGCTGATGCATGTTGACGCAAGGTGGCACTCTGCTGACGGTTCTGGCTGCTATTGGGAGTGGGAGGGGGGTGGGGGGGGGGGGGTGGTTGAGGGGGGGGATGGGGGGGAGGGAGGAGGGAGAGCGGACAGCGACGATTATGGGGGAACGTGAAAGCCAAAGCCTGACAGCTGTGTTCTGAGCACTACGAGCCTGGGTTTAAAAAAAAAAAAAAAAAAAAGCCCGCTAAGGGACATCACTCTGAAAAGCCTGTTGGGGGGGGGGGGGGGGAGAGAGAGAGAGAGAGAGAGAGATCAGAGAGAAGAGAGAGAGTGAGAGAGAAGAGAGAGATCAAATACAAATTTTTGAAAAAAAAAAAATAAGCAAAAAAAGAAAAAAAAGAAAAAAAGAAAGAAAATTTTGGAAGAATAAACGAAAGAAATAGATAAACAGATAAATGTGAACAGACTACAAAACAGCAACAGAAACAAATGAAAAACGGAATGCCTGAAATGTGGAAATCGGTGATTAAGAAAATACTAAAGTGAGCGCCCCTCCCCCCCCTCACCCCCCCCCCCCCCCGACCCCCCCCCTCCCATCCACGAGAGAGAGAGAGAGAGAGAGAGAGAGGAGAGAGAGAGAGAGAGAGAGAGAGAGAGAGATATAGAGAACAACACAAACGTACAATAGGATAGAGAGAGAGAGAGAGAGAGAGAGAGAGAGAGAGAGAGAGAGAGCAGCAACACAACAACGACGACGACGACGACGACGCGACGACGACGATTACTACCACAACGACAACAAACAAAACAGGAGCGCGAATTCAGCGGACTGTGATCGACACCAGACACAACAAAGCGCCTGACAACTGTTCCCGAAGCGAATCAATTTAGCGAGAACAAATGAAAGCGAGAGAGACTACTTGATCTCCTCCGCTAGAGTCTGCATGGTGTGTGTGTGTGTGTGGGTGGTTGTGTGTGTGGTGTGTGTGTGTGTGTGCGCGTGCGTGCGTGCGTGCGTGCGTGCGTGCGTGTGTGTGTGGTGTGTGTGTGTGTGCGTGTGTGTACGTGTGTGTGTGTTGTGTTTGTGTGTGTGGTGTGTGTGTGTGTGTGTGTGCGTGCCGTGCGAGTGTATGTGTGTGCGTGCGTGCGTGCGTGCGTGCGTGCGTGTGTGTGTGTGTGGTGGTGTGTGTGTGTGTGGTGTGTGCGCGTGCGTGCGTAGAGGGGCGAAGAGGGGAGGGAAGATGGGGAGGGTGGGTGTGATGATGGCGGGCTTGGCTTCAACGATATTAACACTTGGAAAACCAATTAACACGCTTCTCTCTCGCCTCCCTCCCTCCCTCCCCCACTCCCCTCCCTCCCACGCCCACCCTCACACACACACACACACACACCCACTCTCTCTCTCTCTCTCTCTCTCTCTCTCTCTCTCTCTCCTCTCTCCTCTCTCTCTCTCTCTCCCTCTCTCGTCTCTCTCTCTCTCAGCTCGACGACATTCCTACCTCTTGTCTAATCTTGCAGATGAGTGCAAGTAGAGACCATGCTTTTTAGCTTCCGTTCCAACTGTTGGGGAGAGTGGCGTTGGGGGTTGGGGGTTGGGAGTTGGGCTAATTAAAACAAAAAAAAAAGAAACGATAAAAGAGAAAACATCAGAATATGCCTTTAGACTGTCTGGACACTCGTTTGGGCATAAGAGCTCAATTAGGGGTGGAAAAGATATGGGTAGGAGGGAGTGGGTAGGGAGAGAGGAAAGATGGAGGAGGAAGGGGGGAGGAGGTTGAGATAGGAAGGGAGTGGGGAGTTATTGTTGATGGCTGGAAACGGTGACGGGTGGACGGTAGGGGATGGGGGGGGGGTGGGGGTGGACGGGTTCGTTTGTTGCCTGCACTGCCTGACATGGATAGCCAGCTCTCCTGGGAGGGGAGATGGTGGCCGTGTTCACTTTTGGTGCTGGAACTAATGAACAGCGATACTGCACTATTTGGAGCCCCCTTTTCAAGCGAGTCATCACCACCCTTAAGACTCCTGGCGCTTGTTTGCATATGGTTTGTGTGAGTGCGTTGCGTGCGTGCGTGTATGTGTGAGTGTGTGTGGTGTGTGTGTGTGTGTGTGTGTGTGTGTGTGCATGTGTGTGTGTGCGTTGCGTGTGTGGTGTGTGTGTGTGTGTGTGTGTGTGTGTGTGTGTGTGTGTGTGTGTGTGTGTGTGCATTCTGTGCAGCTTCCCTTACTATTTTACCTTTCCTTCACCTCCCCTACCCTCCACCATCCCCTTACTTCCGCTATGCATCCTCCGCCCCCCCCCCCCCCCCCCCCCCCCCCCCCCCCCCCATTCGCCACCATCTCTCTCCGCTCCACCCCCCACCCTTTTTTGTCACATCGTTTCCATGGAAAGGGACGGTCATAGGATGGGCACGGTGTCGCATTCCAGATGCCGGATGAAGTTTGGAACGTTCGCCGGAAAACATAGGTAATGTTGCTTGTATCCCAGCCGACCGCAAAGGGCCATATCGTGTATAGATGTATGCATGTATGTATGTATGTATGTATGTATGTATGTTGTATGTACGTACGTACGCACGTACGTACGTATGTATGTATGTATGTATGTAAGCATGTGTGTATGTATCTATATATGTATTTCTCTCTGTCTCTGTCTGTCTGTCTGGCTGGCTGACTTTCTCTCTCTCTCCACACACACACACACAACACACGCGCGCGCACACACATACACACACACATACATACATACATACATACAAACATGCTACATACATACATACATACGTACATACATACATACATACATACATACATACATACATACATACATATACATATTGAGGAGATTCGGGAGAGCGCAGACCGCTGACAAGTTTCAGCGAATCCTGGATCCGCGTTCGTGCCGACAGTCTGTTGGACGGACGTGCGCTCTCCGCAGGGGAGCGATTACTGGTCGCCGGCCCGCAACTAAAACAACGATTGTCGTCAGAGCTGGGTCTTAGCTGGCGGGAGTCTTGCGTGTGTGTTGGTTTAGAAAACAGGCACCGCACTGAACACCACCGGAGTGACTCATCATCCGTGCAGAGTCTTCTCTAGTGGGTTACCCAGCGGCGGCTTGATACTGACTGTTCTCTGAAGATCGCCGATGCCGTGGCTGAGAGGGGACAGGCCGGGTGTGTAGCTGTGGATGGGGAGCCAGTACGAGGAGCGTGGCATAGGGGGGAAGTGCCGCTAAAGTGGGCTATGAAGATGGGACGGAGGTTTCCAAAAAAAAAAAAAAATCTTGGATCCGACCATTAATTTTGCTTCCGTTCATGAATGAAAAAGAAGAAGTAGAAAAGAAAGAAAAAAAGGAAAAAAAAACAAAAAGAAAGAAAATGAAACCGGCACTTCCTTACCGGGGATCAGGGGGTAGGGGTGGGGAGCAGTCGGTCGGTAAGAACTAAAAGAGTTACCTACGTCTTATATCTTTTTTAATACGACGTACAAAAAAAAGAAAAAGAAGAAAGAAAGGAGGAGGAGGGAGGAGGAGAAGAAGAAGAAGAAGAAAGAAGAAGAAGAAGAAGAAGAAGAAGAAGAATATCAACATTTGTAACCACACAGAATGGAAAAGATATCACAAAAACATCACTCTGCGCACAGTTGTCAATTCGCGACCACTATCGTCATCATCGTATCAACAAGATAAACAGATCCGCGATCCGCCACTTGATCCGGATCTGTACCACAGATCTTCACCCAGGCTGTTCTTACATTTGTTCCTGTATCTCTTATGTGCCAAGATATCAAGGCAGTTTATTGAATTGATTTGATCGCATAGGCGCATCAGGACTGTCACTCGTTAAAGTCGGCTCTCATAGAAAGTGTGCATAATACGATCGATGGTACGGGGTCCACATCAAGTGTGGAAGGCGTTAGGCGCTCGAATCCCAGCCGAATCAACTCGAATCTGTAGAACTGAAATTTCCTCCTCAGTTGTCTAATGGTTGGCGCCTTTGGTTATGAAGAGTAATGTCAGTGTATCAACAGTGGAGGGTAATAAGAGCACGTGTCTCCACAGCTGTCCCATGTTTGGCAGCACGATAACTTTGACCATAGAGAGTCGCTGAGCGTCTTCAGCGCTTATCGCGCTCCCTCTTTCTGAATTCAAACACAAACGCCTGCGTGCAAATTGGCAAGCATAACATACGTACATGCAAAGACAATATGAAAGAGAGAGAGAGA
>JADBJO010001964.1:277500-282500 GCA_016801955.1 Conus betulinus | reverse complement strand
CCGGATTGCTGACGAAAGCTTTTTTCCTTGCTTTTTTTTTTTTTTTTCTGTTACAATTTTTTTTTTCTTTAGGATTGTTTTTGTTTTTTTTTGGCTGTTTGAATTGTTGATTGTTGAAGAAGTCGGCCGGATTGCTGACGTAAGCTACGCTCACAGTAAGTAGCCTTCTTTAACTGAGTGACCTGTTTAGTCTCGCAGCCATTAAATTGTTGATGTTGTTGCGGTTATAACCTTAACTACTTCCCCCCCCCCCCCCCCCCCCCCCCCCCCCCCCCCTCCTCTTCCTTCTGCTGTTGTTGCGGTTTCTACTGCTGCTATTTTCTTTTCTTTTTTCTTTTCTTTTTTTTTCTTTAAATGCTGTTACAATTGATGTTGTTGCGGTTATGACACTTACTGCTTTTTGTAATGTTACTTTAATAATACTGAGCGTTCTTGACGTCGTCACGGTCGTCGTGTTTGCTGCTGTACTGTTGCTGTCGCTGCTGTCAATGTCTTTTTTTTTCCCCTTCTTTTTCTGCGGATACTCTTGTTACCCTCGTTCTTGCTGCTATCATTGTCGAGGTCGTCGTCATTATCACTGTGATTATTGTTGTCAGTATGATGGTGATGATGACCATGATGATGATGATGATGATGATGATGATTATGATGTTGATTGTTATTGTTTATTATTTTGTTTTCCTCCTCCTCCCCATCCTCATACTACTACTACTACTACTACTACTACTACTACTAACTACTACTACTACTACTGCTGCTGCTGCTGCTGCTGCTGCTACTACTAGCCTATACCATTATTATTATATTATTATTACTACTACTATATTTTATTGCCTTTGATGCTGTCACGGTTGTTGTCGCTGGCGCCATCTCTCTCGTTGAAAACTCGTGTTTAATGGGTCTTGTCCCTCTGGGTTTTTTTTTTTTTTTTTCGTTCGTGCTCTTTTTGAGGCTTCCTTATGTTTCCCTTTTAGTAGATATTTGATGTTAATTTGCGATGTTGATGCTGCCGCTGTTATCATTTGTGTTATTTTGTTGTAGTTTTTTTTGTTGTTGTAAACGCTTTCTTCTTGCTTATCTTCTGCTGCCTCATGTTCCTATTCCTTTTTTTTTTTTTTTTTTTTTTTGTCTTATTCTCCTCCAAGATTCTGCTGCAGCATCCTCTTTTATCACATTAAGACACAGGGATCAGTCCTCATGTTGATGATGTTCTTCTCTCTTCTTTCTGCCATCCCGAAGGAGATCAACGTTTTTTTTTTTTTTTTTTTTTTTTTTTTTTTTTTTTTTTTTTTATGTGACCTAAGAGTTTATGGAAGAGAAGGTTTTAACGCAATTTCTCGTGTGTTCTTAGAAGGTGTATTTTAACGGGTTGTGTGAATGAGTTTTTTTTTTTTTTGTTTTGTTTTGTTTTTCTTTTTTTTTTTTGTTTGTTTAATTGTTTGCTTTTTTTAAAAAAAATGACTTGTTAGTTGATTTCAACGCGGTGTCGGCCCTGATATGGCCCTTTGCAGTCGGCTGGGCTGTAAGCAACATTACCTTACCTTACCGACTCTGGTAGTTATCTTCACCTATTTAGGCGGTAGGTAGCCTCCCCTCCTCCCCCTGCCCTACCTCCCCCCCCCCCCCCCCCTTTTTTTTTTTTTTTTTTTTTTTTTTTTTTACTCTTTTCTTCTTTTCTTTTGCATTTATGGCCAACCACCAACACGCGTTCATTTACTCCAATGGAGAAACGTTTCTTTAAACCCTTAGCCGTCCGTCTCGTTCGAGCCGTTCACATCCTTCTGACACGGGGTACAATAGACAAAGCTATTTTCACCCGTTTCCATAACCCCTGCAACGCTGACCGAGAATGACGGGATGTTTAACGTGCGTGCATGTACACAGCAAGGGTGGGTGGGGGAGGGGGTGGGGGTGGGGGGTGGGGGTGGGGGAGGGGGGGGGCAAGCTCAGACTGTGAGCGAGTCCACCCAAATATTGACCTAGGAGCTCTAACTGGACGGTTGAACAGGCAACTGATCGGATGTCCTCTTTGGCTGGAAGTAAGTAAAAAAAAAAAAAGGAAGCAGGAAAAAAAAAACTGATATTCCCTAAGCTACTTAACTCCTGATGTGTACGTTTCAAACTGAGATGACTTGCAGGTGGAAACTGAAACAAACTTGAAAAAAAAAAATTACAATGCCAGCAGAATGAAAGGTTCAAACGACACGACAAACACGACTGCGTTTGAACCTCTGTTGCCGACCGAAGGAAAGAAACAAATTGCGTGACAAACACGACGCGCTTCGACCTCGAGGTTGAAATGCCTTGTGTTTGTCGTGTGATTTGTTTCTTTCTTTCGTTCGGCGGATATAGTATTTTTTTTTTTAATTTTGATTATTCCTGACGTATAAGCCACTTGTAATAGGGTCCAGGATCCGAAAAATGAAACAGGATTTTATGCCAATGATAGCTTGAGTCTGTTGACAAAATGATTTTATTTCAGTGTCTACAGCCACATGAAAATCATCTTATTTCGATGTCTACAATAATTTTAAAAGACTTGATGTCAGTTTCCGCAATCATCCACGAATGATTTTATTTCAATATCTACAATCATGTACTTTTTTTCAGTGTCAAGATCACACCTAACAATAATTCTATTTCTATGCCAGTAACCACGTAGATGATTTTTATCTCGTTGTCTACAAATCGTGTACAATGATTTTATTTCAATGTCTAAAATCACGTGATGATTAACTGGTTTCAGTATTTACAGTCAACTAAAATGATTTGATTTCAGTGTCTATGATTTACTTTCTGTATCTACAATCATATGAAAATAATTTGAATTCAATACCGACAGTCACGTTGAAATTGTATCATTACGCAGTCTATAATTACTTAATAATGATTTTCCCAGTGTGGACAATCACCTAAAACGATTCGATTCTGTTTTAATGTCTGTCAACCCCCCCCCCCCCAAAAAAAACAGCCTTTTCCATTTACCTAAGATCACCGTTAGAAATGATTTTATTTTGAATGTATAACCATCTAAAAGTGATTAGATCTGACCGGGGGATTAGCACAAAGAGAAATTCATCAGGTAATGCTCAATGAAACTTAGAAGAAAAAAAAAAAAGAAAAGAAAAG
The DNA here is from genome assembly GCA_016801955.1 of Conus betulinus. NCBI lineage: Eukaryota > Metazoa > Mollusca > Gastropoda > Neogastropoda > Conidae > Conus > Conus betulinus. The sequence continues at coordinate 279,371 of JADBJO010001964.1, read as the reverse complement.
AAAAAAACAAAGTAGACGGTCAGTTTCAACTGGCATTTTTTTCCATAGCTAATAAGAATGAACCCCATAAAAACTATTCCTCCTCAATCTGCATATTAAAAAAAAAAAAACTTAAAGATGTAAGTGGCTAAAACGTTAAAAGGAGTGAAGAAGGGTAAGGGGGGGAGGAAGGAGATTGGGGGGGGGGGGGGGGGGGGGGGGGGGGGAGGAGGAGGAGGGGGAGGTACGAACAAAAACTTAATGATTGTTTGCCAAATGAATTGTATTCGGGGTCAAAAAGTTGTTAGACGGGATAGGGGGTAGAGATGGATGGATGGATGGGGGGGGGGGGGGGGGGGGGGGGGGGGGGGGGGGGGGGGGGGGGGGGGGGGGGGGGCGGCAGAATAAAGGGTGAGGGGGGGAGCGGCAGGATTGGAGGGGGGAGAATCAAGCGAGCTCAGCAGAAAAACGGTCACTTATTTCCCTGTTTCTTCACTTTTTTTCTTTCTTTCTTTCTTTATCTATTTATTTGTTTATTCGTCCATTTATTCATTTATTTATTTCATTCATCCATTCACTTATTTACTTACTGCTTTCTCTATGCATTCACTCTTTAAGGTCGCTCATTCCTTTTTTTTTGTTTTTTTGAACATGAAGTGGAGAGGACCCATCGTCAACACAGCGCAGGCCTCCAAGGGTGGTACAGGACCCTTCTAAAGGCAGGTGAAGACAGAGCTTCTCTGGGTCCTCCCCAGCACCTTCGGGTGTTTCTTTTTCTTCGAGAGGAAGAGTGTGGGGTGGGGAGAGGAAGGGCTTGGGTGAAAGAAAAGATCAGGTGGGGGGGATGGTGTGAGGGGTGCGGGGTATGGCGGAGTCCTGACCTTTCAACAAACGTGCCCCTTGCAGACACTCGGGGCATGAAAATAGTTTACATTCCAGAAACGACTATCCCGAGCCATACAGAAAAAACAAGAGGCCAAGATTGAGAAAGCTTACGCACCCCTCAACATCCGACCGATCATGTCTGAAACACACACACACACACACACACACACACACACACACACACACACACACGCATACACACACACACGCGCGCGCGCGCACACTCACACACACACACACATACACACACACATATTCACACACACATGCACACACACACACATCACACACACACACACACACACCCCCCCCACCCCCCACACACACGCGCACACGCGCGCGCGCACACACACACACACGCACACACACACACACACACACACACACACGCCACACACACACACACACACACACATTGCTGGTTAAGTCACCCGTTCATGCCCCCCCCCCCCCCCCCCCCCCCCCAAAACCATAAATAACCCAAAAAAAATAATACAAGCTATCCGCCCTTCCTTTAAACATCGGGAACTAACAAGCCATGAAGTGGCAGACTACTAGTCGCGTGTTACGCAGGAAAGCTTAATAGCCTACATGGACGTTTTCTTTTAGAATGGAGAAAAAGAAAAAAAGAAAAAAGATACAAGAAGAAGGAAAGAATGCACGCACTGAAATCCCCCCGCGAAGGAGGGAAGAATAGATCGCGGATTACTGGCGCAAATGTGAAAGCCATACAGCAAACAAAGCCCAATCAACCAAGGATCACCGAGACCCCTTTCCTTCACGCCTAAGACCATTTTGCCCGGTACTACAGCTATTACCATTTCAACAGAAGGTAGACATGGCGTGATTTGGGACCGAGGCAAATGTTTACATTCGGATCGGGTGCGGGTCTGTTTGGGGGGATAAACTAACTGCCCCCCCTTTCCACAAATGGAGAGAGAGAGAGAGAGAGAGAGAGAGAGAGAGAGAGAGAGAGAGAGAGAGAGAGTCAAGCAGTAACCAACTGA
>JADBJO010001964.1:255000-267500 GCA_016801955.1 Conus betulinus | reverse complement strand
TCTTCTTTCCGAAGTCTTGTCATTCTACCGTCTCTTCTTTCTTTGTTCCTCTTTTCTTCATTTTTTGTTGTTGTTGTTGTTGTTGTCGTTCTTTCTTACCGTGCATTTCCGTCTTGTTCTGTCACATAGTAAAAAGTCTTTAACGACTTCTGGTGTAAGGCGAACTCATTAGTAGAACGTGTACTGTTGTTGTTTGGTTTTTTGTTTTTCCTTCCTGACTTTGTTTGCTTGTTTGCCTTTTTTTTTTCTTCTTCTTCTTTCCTTAGTTGTTTAATTGGGAGAGAAGTCAGAATTCAAATGACAGAAGTTTGAATGATCCGGATCCAACTTTCAAAAAAAAAAACCCACTTGGTTCGGAATGGAAACTGCGGTCGGCTGGGCTATAAGCACCATTACCATACCGTACCTTCTGAATGGGAAGACATGCTATGCACAATCGTGTTACTAATCTGCATCTCTTTGCGTTTTCTTGTGTTTGAATGACCAACGATACGAGTGTCTGTCGGATTTCACTTCTCTGCCACTGTCACTGTTTCCGCCTCTGTGTACATCTCTCTCTCTCTCTCTCTCTCTCTCTCTCTCTCTCTCTCTCTCTCTCTCTCTGTCTCTCTCTGTCTCTCTCCCTCTCTGTATTTTGCTGTCTGGGGCGTCTGCTGCCTGCCCGTTTGCCTCTTATGGGCGAAGAGAGAGAGAGAGAGAGAACCGTACACCCCTCCTACCCACCCCCCTCACGCCAGCCGAGAGAGAGAGAGAGAGAGAGAGGAGAGAGAGAGAGAGAGGAGAGAGAGAGAGAGAACCGCCACCGCCCCCTTACACCAAAGCCTCCCCCCAACCCCTGTCCCCCTACCTCCAAAACTCTCTTCCCGCAACCACCCCCACCCGCCCCGCCTAACTCTATTCCCCTTCCTCCTCCCCCCCTGATCACCTCATTTTCTTTAAAAAAAAAATGAGTATTAGTGCTATACATTAAACACCCCACCCCACCCCCACCCGTTATCCCTTCCGCTCTTCTCTCTCTCTCTCTCTCTCTCTCTCTCTCTCTCTCTGTCTCTGTCTCTGTCTCTGTCTCTCCCCCACCTCTCTCTCTCTCTCTCTCTCTCTATCTCTCACCGATCCCACTTCCGTTCATTATCTGCCTCCCCCAAAACCCCGCCCCATCCCAGCAGCACCCTTTATCCCCCCTTTCCTCCCCTGTCCTCCCCCCTCTCCCCCCCCCATTCTCCTTCCTCCCCGCCCTCTTCTTCAACCACCCCTTACCTATATGTATATATACATTAGTTTCATCCACGGTTCACCTCAGTGCACGTGGAACGAGGGGAGGGAAGTCCGAACAAGGCGACGCCGTCTTCCCAGGCCATCCGACAAGATGGATGAGCAGCGAGCGTTGGATTGGGTGGACGGTGTCAGCTTTTTCTTTTGTTTTTGTGTGATGAAAATAATCCCACACCCTAGCCCCCCCCACCCCCACCGTCCCTCCTTATTACCTTCCACTCATTCCGTCCTGTTGTCACCGGTCTGTCAAGACCCCTCTTTCCGCCACCACATCTCTCTGTCTAATTTCTCACTGTTTGTTGTGGTCTGTCGTATGTCTGTTCTGTGCTGTCGGTCGTCGCGTCGGTCGGCGGTCGTCGGGAAGACCGGTAATAGAGCTCTTACTAGTCTCTTCCCAGACCAGCACACCTCCCCCCCCCCCCCCCACCCCAGCTCCCCACCGCCCTCCCACACCTTTGCTCTCTGTCCTGTTGTTTGCTTTCTCACTCTGTCATCATATCAGTCATAAGTATCATCATCGGTCGTCGTAGTCGTCGTCGTCGTCGTCGTCCGCCTTCTTTCTTCGGCTTCTTCTTCCTCTCCATCCACTCCTCATTTTATTATCGTTTCCTCATCATCCTCTTCTTTTTGTTTTTTTTTTTTCCTTGACTATTCTTTGCTAGTACAGATAGGAAAATATGGCCGCGAGCTTATTCCCTGTCGAAGCCGTGTGATTGGTGAGCGCTGGTTTGAGTCGTTTCAAAAGAAAAAAAAAGAGTTTCTGTAGGTTTTTGACGCATGAAAGACGATACATTGGTCGGACAGTTCTCCGTCTTGGTGATGTACCGTGTATGAGGAGAAGGCATCAGTTTTTTTTTTTTTTTGTGATACGTGTCTGCATCACGTTGCATCTCATTGTATGTGGTTTGAGTCGTAGTGCCGGGTTAGCAGTTGTTACTTCATGTGACTGCTTTTTTTTTTGTTGGTGCGTGTGCGTGCTGGGTGTCCGCGTTTGTTCTATGATTATTTAATGTATTACTATATTATTAGACAGTGTTGTGTGTTGTGATTTGTGTTGTGGCTGGTGGGGGTGTCGTTGTTCGTAGCTAGCTTCAGCAGAAGACAATAGGCGTAGTAGTATGGTACTTAGTGTGTAGGGGGTGTGATCATCATAATGGTTATATAGTTTGATGATCCATTATTATAGTAATTATGTGCTGCTGTGTTTATTCATGTACGTTAGGTGCGTGTATCTCGGTACGTTAGTTTATCGGTTGAGTTATATCATCATCATCATCATCATCGTCAGCGATTCAGAGTGTTGTGTTTTGCTTAATTATATTACTATTGTATGAGTGATGACCCCCCGTATCATATTGTGTATTGTTATCATTATTATTATCATGATTATTGTTTTCTTATGATTCTTATAGCATATATTATTGATATTATCGTTGCTTATTATCTTTATGTCATCATCGGCATCATTATCAGTAATATCATAAAACATTATTCTGCTTTTTGGATCATCGTCGGTCGTCATTCACTTCAATCCTCATCTCTCAATACTATCATCATAATCATAGTCCAGAGTTGTATCTCGAGGCCGATCGTGAGTATTACAGATGGTTCGCTAGATTCTGACAGCCCCGTAAGATTACTTTCGAGAAGAGCCACGGACTCAAAAGTTCTTTCAGGAACTGTCATGTCGTGCACTATAGGAATTCCCGCGGTGCACTCAAATGTTGTGAAAGGTGAATGCTCCAATTTTGAACTCTGAAGGCCAAAGCTGGTAACGAATGCATTTGATTCTGTGTATTGATATTATCTTGTTTTCTCGCTCGTCGTAGTATGAGAATCTTCATCATAACATCATAATCATCATTCATCATCATGTTTGTTATGATGTTATGCAGTGTCTGTTGTTTGTTTATTTCGGTCATCGTTCCAAAATTCGGGAAATTCATGATTTGCTTGATTAATGTCCTATTTTTCTGTCATTCGCTTGACTGTGTCTTGTCTGTTTTAAATGCAAAATACACCCTTTATTTTGGGTTAACATTATACGTTTAGGTATCGGTTTTTTTACTTTTTGCAATCATTCGTTTGTTATCCGATTTGTTCGTCGGTTTGTTGCTGTCGTCAGTTTCATCTTTGTTTCAGAAAGTGCTTTCGTTAGTAATGCCATTCTATGGCAGAGTTTGTGTGTTTCTTTGTTTCTTCTTTCTTTTTCTTTGTTTTCCGTTTCTGTTTTTTTTTAAATTTTTCTGATTTGTTGTACTGTTGTTGTATTTTCAATTTGCGCTAGTGTTCAGGTGGCGAAATGTAAAACACTGTTCAAGTTGACTGATCGAACACCTGTTATTCGGGCACATGTCTGTTTGCACGTTTCTGCTCTCTCTCTCTCTCTCTCTCTCTCTCGTCTCTTCTCTTGTCTCTCTCGTCTCTCTCTCTCTCTCTCTACTCTCTGGGGATTGTGTGGGGGAGGAAAAGGACTCTTGTGTGGGGTTGGTCGGGAGGGGTAGGATGTGGGGGATGTGTGGTTTTTGGTGTGGTGAAGGTCAATTGGTAATGGAGTAGGATGTGCAGTTTTGAATAACAGCAATGTTAAAGAGTGTAGTTGATAAAGCAACGGGAATGGCTGGTGTTTCTAGCACCGCCTACTTTCAGCCTACCTCAAAGATAGCAACAGCCTAAACTATCATCTTGCGGAACACTGAATTGCGTGTACAATGTATGAGTGTGCACGCTGTAGCGAGGTGGAGGTTGGCGTTTGTTGATTGAACTGCCTTTTTGTTTGTTGTTTCTTTTCTTTCTTCTTTGGTTTTTTGTTTGTTTTTTTTTTTTTTGGGGGGGGGGCTTTGTGAAGTCCTCAAAACAGCTTTACCTGGTTACCTGGTCGGCTTGGGCATGATGAGATGATGATGATGGTGATGATGGGGTGATGATGGTGATGGATGATGATGAAAGATCAATAAACAACAACAGCAACAACAAAAACAATAATAATTAATAATAATAATAATACAGACAAGATACGAAAGACTGGGAACAGGGGATGGGAAAAGGAAAAGGCGACGTTTCAGAATGTTGTGCTACATACGTCGTAAGTTAGAGAGAGAGAGAGAAGAGAGAGGAGAGGCTTGAGAGAGGGAGATGCAGGAGAGAGAGCCGAGGAGAGAGAATGAGAGAGAGAAGTAGAGAGGAGCGAGACGAGGAGGATGAAGCGAGAGAGAGGAGACCGTGAGAGAGCGCGAGCGAGAGAGGGGAGAGCGCGCAGAGCCAGGAGGGAGCGAGACGAGAGGAGAGAGAGATGGAGAAGAGAGAGAGAGACGTACAGGGAGAGAGAGAGAGAGAGAGAGAGAGAGATTGAAGACAAGCCAGTTCCAAAGGAAGAGAATATCGAATCACAATCACACAGGCGGCTTCTTTGTGGCCTTTTTGGGATATCAATTTTGGGTTCTTACTTTACTAATATGATATTAGGTATTACCAAAGGGTACTACCATCTCCCTCTTAATCCATGACTTGTTTATTATGCATTCTTTTCATCAGAATTCCCTGCAGTGATGACGTCATTTTAAAACTTTCACCCGACCATTTTGCCTGGAAATTTGCCATAAAAAAGAACTACCCGACAGGCAGTTTCAAGCGAGATATCATCGTATATACACACAAATAACGATCGGTAGGCTAGGGTAGTCAGCGGATACTTTTCTATCATGGTCACTTAACTATCCACGTGTACGATCGGGCCGTGGGTATGTGGAAGATAACGTGCATCGTCTTAAGAGAGAACGTGACGTGACTGAATATATTGACAATGAAGTTCAGACTAGTAAGGATCCGCTGCACCGGCAATGTTATTGTAGTAATGAATGCAAATATTGTATTCAGTACCATTAGAATTAAAGATGACATAAACCCAGACTGAGAATCCAGGGCTGTGATTGATCCCTCAGCCATCGCATCCACCCGCCCGCCCCTGTAGGAGAGTGAAAATACCGATGGTTCCCCTTACCAATCAGAAGAGATTACTATTTTCGATGCCTAGGGACTAAAGTAGTGGCCGACCATAACTCAAAAAAAAAAAGACTTCTTTGTGAGTCTAGCCCTAAGGGACAAAGTTCATCTTCTTTTGTAGTGCTGACGAAGTTGATGTCAAACGGAAAGAAGGCGAATCAGATGCTCGATTTTCAAACTTCGTCTTTGGTGTTCGTCTCTGTCGCTATCATTAACGAGTAATAACACAGAGTGTCGAGCTTTATGATTCGACCAATTTGGTAGTCTTCCTTGCGATTAGTGGTATGAGCCATTGGAAATCAATTGTTGATCCCACCTGCCCGTCACCATACTAGCGCAGAGACATACAGGGAAGAGGGACATGTTGCAGGGGGAGGGGGGGTGGTGGTGGTGGTGGTAAGTGTGCTCGCCCTTCTTGGAAATAAAGTTCCACTGAGCCGCCTGACAGAATGTACCGCATAAGATCAACCTGACTGGCTTTCTGTCCGCCTCTTTTCTCACAGGCTGGCTGGCTGCGTTGCCGCTCTTCGCTGCAGACAGAATGAGATTGAAGCACGCACGGGGGTGGTTTTGGTGCAGACCAAGGCAACGCGCAGGTAGTAGTCGAACTTCACTGACCACACCAGACAACAAGTCTGTGGCATGGGCGGATTACCGGAGAGGGCAGACTAGCCCGTCGAACAATATTCTCGTGGTATGCAGTAACCATAATACCCGGAAGTTGTTAGTGACCAGCGCAAGCGAGGCGGCTCGTGGGGAAGTCAGAGAGAATACTTATCTTTTCCCTTCTGCCTCTTTGTCTAGAACGAGTACCGTTTGGCAATGTCTCTTCACAGATGTCATTCAGACAGCGTCTTCCTGTTTCGCTAGGGATCGCGGTGGGAGGCGAAGAGGAAAACGACTGTCAAGTGGTGGATAAAAAAACGTGGGTTGTACCACCGCCCTTCCTCGGCTTTCTAAGTCACTGGCTACGAATGGGGTCTCTGAAGACCAAAGAGGGGTTTTTTTTTTTTTTTCTTTTTTTTTTTTTAAAATGATTATGTTTGGTTGCAAGTTGGGATGAGGGGTGGGAGGCGAAGAATGGGATGGAGAGTGGGATACTGTTGGGTTCTTGAGTGTGTGTGTGTGTGTGTGTGTGTGTGTGTGTGTGTGTGTGTGTGCGTGCGTGCGTGCGTGCGTGCGTGTGTGTGTGTGTGTGTGTGTGTGTGTGTGTGTGTGTCTGTCTGTCTGTCTGTGGCTGTTCGGGTGTGTTTTGTATTATCGATTAAATATGCGTTACTTTACTCATTGATTTTTTTGTATTTGTTTATATTTTGCCCTTTTTTTTTCCCAGTGCGGGTAGGAAATGATATCATCCACGACATATAACGCGAATACGAATTATAAATCTGATTTTTTTTTTGATGAGGGGTGGGTAAACAGATAATCCAAAAGCTTGTTTGCACCATGCTCTTGCCAAAAGAAATAAAAAAAATGAAAAAATACGCAAAGAAAAAAAGAAAGGCGGTGAGGGGTAGGGGGGGGGGGGGGGGGAGGCAAAACAGATCAACAATTAATTATTAAGAGCAAAGACAAACGTACAAATATATCAAAACACACATGTAATCTTGAAATCGCATAATCATATTTTTATACTTACACAGTGGCACAAGTATGATATTTGTAATGCATACACAAGACTAATCAACCAGCCTTACCCCACCCATTCCCGTCTTTTCCTACTTTCTACACCCACTTAAAGAGAGAGAGAGAGAGAGAGAGAGAGAGAGAGAGAGAGAGAGAGAGAGAGAGAGTTTACTTTAAGAGATTATGTTGTTGTTTGAGGATATAACAACAGTAGTGCGAAAGTTGTTTCACAAACGGTCCATCAAATAACAGATCTAACCTTTCTATGAAAGATAAACTCTTCTTACCTTTTTTTTTTTTTAAAGTAGGTCAGTAGTTTCGTACCTTAATTTGCCACCCGAATATGTGGTAAAAGGATGACATGAATAGATTATTTCTCGGTCTCTGAGTGAATACGGTGTGTTTCGTACGAATATGACGTTCTGAATATTTGCTTACAAAGGCTAGATAGTGCGAGATTATTCGCATTCATGAAAACGGCTGTAATGAAGTATTTCTTGCGACTGAACGGAAGAATGTTCACTTCCTTGTAAACCTTTGCTTGCAGAGATTTCAAAATTAATAGCTTAAAAGACTAAAAAAATATATATTAATGGCTGTATTCAAGCAGTTTTTACTTGCTGAATCCTAACATGCAGTGGCATAACCTATATCCCGTTATGTGTACGCACGAAAACAAATTCGAGTGTGTTGATGAAGGAAGCTCTTAATTCTGTCAAATGAAATATTCTTTTAGATAGCTTCTTTCACAAGCAAAAACATGATCTAGCAAAATGTTTAGTTTTTGTCAACTAGTGAGACCTAATAATTTGAATCATTTTATCTAGGACCACATCCTCTATTCACAATCCAATCAAGTTGGTTTAATTCTTGTCGTTTTCGTCTAATTACAATCAACATGAATTCGGGTATTAAAAGATAACCGTACGATAAAGATCATCTACTTCACAGATTTTGTAAATCAGTGCACATCGTATTTGCATTTCTGTTTTTTTTACTGTGGACAGTGGTGTCATCATCAAAAAGCTCGCAAGAACATCACTGTGAAAAAAGAAATTGGACCTAGGATGGATCCCTGTGGAACTCTATATTTTAGTGGCAAGAAACAAATATTGCTGAATCTGAAAAATTATTTGTCTCTTTTAAGAAATGAAAATATGAATTTGAGTGATTTTGTGGTCAAACAGCTAATAGCCTACACAAATTTTTCTCAACAGTCGACAGTGATCAGTGGTATCAAACGCTTCAGTGAAGTCGACAAAAAGTGTTTCTGTAACGAACGAAATGATATTTGAACACCATTGTTGGTTGGTGAGCACAGTATAGCAAAAAAACTGTAGCCCGTTATGAAATGTAACCGGAGATATTGTTTAGAATTTTTTTTTTCATAGATGTATTTGATGACATTGTAAGAATCAGCGTGGTCTGTAATCCGAGTCATCACCAGGGTCATAAGATTTAGAGTAATGCGATGGCTTCTTTCAATTATGGGCAAATAACAGCTATTGGTATGCAGAAGTTGTGAATGTAAGTAAGGTGCTCAGAAATAAAGGGTGCAGAAACTTATACAATTTTACTGTACGGACTATCTAAGCCAAGAGACCGTGAGTGTTTTAAACGAACATTATACTTTTAAGACTTAGTGCACACTGAGAGAGAGAGAGAGAGAGAGAGAGAGAGAGAGAGAGAGAGAGAGAGAGAGAGAGAGAGAGAGAGAGAGAGCCTTTTCAAAGTAGTAAACGTGTATCACAAAATACCTGCCAGGACACAGTTAGAGCCTGCCTTTATTTTTAGCTCGTAGGCTGTCCGTGTTATTATTGTTGTCGTAAAAAATGACATTACTTCTGTTTACCGCCTGTGACCTCACGAAACATTCTTATCTTTCCGAAGAGCCGGTACTTTACTTGTACCCTCTGCAAAAAAGCATTCACAGGCAAAGACGCAGAGAAACAGGCATGTACATTACTTACGAACTTGTTTGGGGAGCCATGATTACATTAGCAGCAATATTTACGCTATAATCGGGATCCACACACACGGCATCCTCTATCTTTCTCGAGAGAGCCTGCACTCCACCCCTGCGCCACTGTAAAGAAAGAACGCACAGGGAAGAAAACCGAGCCCCACGCGGCTGTACATTATTTATAATCCACTTGGCTCCGTGGTGTAGGCTTGCCGACTTTGATGTTAATGACTGGTTCCAGCTTCTCCCCACACGAGATGGTTAAGCGCGGGGTGTTGCCTGCCGTGTTGTTGTTTGAATTAGCCAATGACAAGAGATAGGGACGCGTTAACCTGACTGACGGCTGCCCCCGCTCTGTGAACGGCGTTGCTGGAAACAGAGAGGGTCCAGGGGAGTAAAGAAAGAACGTTTGGGGGAAAATTCTTTCTGGCTTCAGCCGTTACTGCGTCGTGTGGGAAATGGCACTGAAAGTGTGCCGTGTGTGTGTGTGTGTGTGTGTGTGTGTGTGTGTGTGTGTGTTTGTGCGCGCGCGCGCGTGTGTGTGTGTGCATGCGTGCGTGCGTGCGTGCGTGCGTGTGCGTGTGCGTGTGTGTGTGTGAGCGAGAGAGAGAGAGAGAGAGAGAGAGAGAGAGAGAGAGAGAGAGATTTCAAATGGTATGCGTACAAGTGGAAAGTATGTAGGAGACGGATGCACCGCCAAATATGTCATTTCCTCACCTGTGAATTTTTTCCAATCGATGGTTCGGTTTTCGTGTTTCAGCAACAGAAACGTGATAAAACATTTCACTGAAAAATTATTGTTTCTTCTTCTTAGAGCCGATTTCCCCGAACTTAAGAGTTCGAAATAAATGAAAATCTCTGTTTCAAAAATGCGCTGGTGTACGTGTCCCTGAGCGTGCGCTTGAAGTATTTGAACACAGTATATGATTCAAAAACACAAACAAAAAGCAAAACGCGGTATATGATTCAAAAACACAAACAAAAAGCAAACCACACAAACTTGCTTTCATATACATGGAGCCACTCCCACCGTCTGGACGAAGTAACCCGCCCTTGTTACAAGAGTTACAATTGAAAAACGTAACGACTCCAGGATAGCATCATCTTCGTCCTCATTGATCGGCAGAAACAGGCGTTGTGTCACGTCAAGCGTGGAGAAATGATTAATCAAGCGTCACTTCAGTATTAGGGATCAATGAAAGTAAAATGATAGTCGAAGGTGGCAACAGCTCTAACCCCCATTTTCTCTCAGCAACACTGCAGGTGTTCTGTATCTTAAAGGGCTGGTCAGTGCTGGATGTATCATGGTAGAAAGCGTACAACCCTGCCATGTAATTTCACAGGAATCTATGTCACATTGATCATCATCATCCTGATCTTCATTGATGAGAATCGGGTCTCAAACTTTGTCGCTCTCCACCTCGAGTTCTCTTGGTAATCTCCTTTTCTTCCCCAAATAGATATTCTGGATGACGGTCTCTGGCGACAGCAATTCACGAAGACTGTTCTTGAATGGACGTGGTGGAGTCCTCCAAAGAGGAACACTCAAGAATGCTGACTCCACGACTGAGCAGTCAGTGTCATCATTAGGGGAACTAGTGTTTGGCGTCCAGCGTATGTTGAATGAAACAGAACAGGCATCACTTAACACCACTGGCGTGATTCAGGAGCAGTGCAATGTCTCCTCCGATGGGTTGTGTTATGACGACCTGGAATTGATACTGTACATGGGCTGGTGGTAATGAGTCGTCCCAGTCATACTGTCTAATTCTATGTCTGATATTCTGTTCACCCATAAAACCTACTTTTTGTTTATGTTACAATACTGTTCTGTTTCACGGTATCATCTATCATTCTTAAGAGCTAGCACACAATCTTCTGCCGTCATAACGGAACCTGTTGGGAAGACACAGGGAAATATGACAGTAACTGTTTACATGCAATCCACTTGGCTCCTAGCCGTTGACTTTGTCGATTTTTATGTTTAACATCTGTTTCAAGCTCAACCACCCGCCACCCCTCCACTTCCCACGAGATGTTTGAGATCGGGTGTTGACTGCGATGTTGTTTGAAGTATCTAATGACAAGAGATAAACACACGTGTTGACTTGAATGTTCAGCCTTCTTCTGAGCTACCTTCTTGACAATAGAGAAGTTCTGGTGATGTCATCAATGTTTAAGGGAAATTTGTGTAGAGAATGCATGAAAAATAAATGTATAACAAACAGAAAAGACAGCAAGGCAGAATCATCCCCGTAGGTGGACTGTGCACACTTCAATTGTGTGAGTAAAAACAGTTACATAAGCACAGAGCTCACCAGGAGGAAACTCGAAATTCTAGCCGCGAAAAGAAGAAGAAGAAGAAGAAGAGGAGTGTGAACAAGAGAAGAAGAAGAAGAAAGAAGAAAGAGGAAGAGAGAGGAGGAAGTGGAAGAAGAAGAAAAGAATGAGAAAAAGGAGAATAAGAGAAGAAGGGGAGAAAGAGAAAAATAAAGAGGAGAGTAGTAGCAGAGAGCAGGAGGAGGAGGAGGAGGAGGAGGAGGAGGATAGGAAGAGGAGGACAAAGAGAAGAGAAGAAGAGGAAATGGGTGGCAGGATCATTTTCTTTGCAGATCACCTAAATGTAGAATGATTCTCCTGAACCATCCCTTTTTTTAGAGAACTGAAAAAACGTAGACTTGCAGAGTAGTCCCAACTTTCCACGTAAGGCGCGTGAAGCAACTATTGTTGACTGTTGTGTTTTTGTTGGAATTACCCGATAACAAGAGGTATACATACGTTCCTACTGGAAACAGGGACGTCTCGGGAATTTTATTTGACATTTTAGGGTGAAATTCTCTCGTTGTCGAATGTACACGTTAGTACTAAATCAATAGCATGACATTCTGAATGATAACTCTTTTCCTACAATCTAGTCGGACGTGACTAATGTGGGGGAGATAGAAGTAGTGTATACTAAAAGAAACAAGGCAGTTTCTGTGTAATTAACTATGTCTAAGACCCTGTACAAGTGCATTTTGAGAGAGAGAGAGAGAGAGAGAGAGAGAGAGACATAAGGTCCAATTTTCATGGGAGTAATCAAACAGGATGCACAAAAAAGAAGAAAAAACAAAACAAAAAACCAAACCAAACAAACAAAACAAACAACAAACAAAAACCAGAAAAAGCAAATCGTTTCCCCAAGACTGCCTCTTGCTAGCAGGTGAAACGCACCCACCCACCCCACCCTCCTTGTGTGCATCCTCCTCCACAAACAAAGGATTGTCTGCGATACAAAAGTATCGCCTTACACACCGCTTAGTTCCCCAAGGCGAGAAGTGTTTGTGTGTGTTTGATTCCCGTCAATTCCCTACGCTCTCCCTCCTCGTACGTAAGGTGAAGTCTTTCTTGATCCTCCTCCTCCTCCTCCTCCTATTCTCTCCCCCTCTCTCCCCCCCCCCCCCCCCCCCCCCCCCCCCCCCCCCCCGCTCCTCCCGCTCGCTTCTTTTGCCTGCTCTCCTCTCCTCCTTCCTCCCGTCCCTTTCATGTTAGCTCTCGCGGGAGCCGTATCTTCCTCAACGAGAGCTTGTTTAGCGGGGCCGGGCCGAGCGAGCATGTTAGCGATTATCTTGCTGCCTTCCTTGTTTATCGCACGGGG
>JADBJO010001964.1:227500-247500 GCA_016801955.1 Conus betulinus | reverse complement strand
GTAAAACATTGGTTAAAAATGACAGCAACGATGAGGTCGCGAAACGTAAAGAGCGAAAAGGAAATAAGGGAGGTAACTAGGATCCATGGTGAAACGGTTACATACACCAAACTCCTACCTAATGCTGCTGCGGCACCAGTTCGCATTCAGTCACAAGGCATGCAGAACGACAACATGAACAACCACCACAAGTAAGTGAGTAAACAAATAAAAAACAACAATGAATAAATAAATAAAAGACAAAATAAACAACCAATCAAACAAATAAGTAAACGAATAAATAAGTTTACAACCAAACAAATAATTAAATAAGTAGATGAATTAACCCATGAAGATGACACAAACACGCAGGAATAACAATTGATGAAATAAATTAACGCAAATAAACATTCAGTCAAGACCGGATTTTGAACAAAACACAGTAATACAGAAAAACTTGGAATTAGATAAATTTCTCTCTCTCTCTCTCTCTCTCTCTCTCTCTCTCACTCACTCACACACACACTGATCATGCAGTAGTGATATTCGTATACTGAGATGGTGGATCAAAAGACTGATGTGAGTCAAACAATGCGTGCAGCAGTGTTGGTGTTGACAATTCATACAACAGCACGGGAATTTACCGTCCCGCTATACAAAATTGTCTTCCACACCTGAAACATAAGCTACATCAACTTAGGCTAGACACTTGTGACTTAGACATGACAAATCAGACGCGCTGTTGTTAAAGCAGCACAAGAGTCAAAACAGTGACAGGAAGTGACCACGGAGCATTTTCCTGGTTTTCCGTGAGCACTACCGGGACGCAGACACGGTTAGACCGCACGAAGCTCGATGACGCAAACACTATAAGGGATTTACTGCATGAAAAAGTTTCCCTATGTGAAAACGTTCAGGCAATATTCCTGTGTATCTGAATAATTATTTTCGCCAGTATTAGGCCTAGTAGGTGGCGTCCTGTATATGATAAATCAGAACAGGCGCCACCTAATATCACCGAAGTGACTCGGCAGTATTGCAGGGTCTCTTCCGTTGGGTGGCCTCTCATAGTCACTTGGTACTGATAGCTGTCTACAGTCTGCTGGAGGGGCCATTCGGAAGCAAGCTGTGTATGTGGGAGCTTGAGGCCAATGCCACTTGGGGTGGCAGAAAAACTCTAGAAAGCAGGTGACTTCCTCATTCATGAAAGGACAGAAATTCAGAAATTTCTTGCTTATCCAATTCACTCGCACGCTGAGAGAAACCAATGCACACTGTTCGGAAGTACACCTCGTCTCTGTACGCTTATCCCGGTCCCTATAGCTGTCTTGAGAGAAAAGATACTCCCCAGCCTAAACGGTTGTGGTATGGGTTAATAGAGAGCCAAACACTAACCCACCACAACTGCAAAGACCAGTCTTGGTCATTCAACAATGTCTTTCTTCTAGCGATGGATAGAGCAGCTTCTCTCTCCTCTTTGTTTTGAGACTAGTCATGATAGAAACACAGACAAGGGGACACGTGCAGATAGTGACACGTGGAAAAGGAGACGCACACAGTTAAGGCCCATATGAAAGGTGACACATGCAGATAGAGACACACAGAAAAGGGAACAAATAGGGACAAATAGACATTAGCACATATAAAAAAGGACATATGCAAATGGAGAAACATGGACTCTATGACACATGGACAGTGGACACATATACAGATAAGAGCATGGGGACAAAGAGATACATTGAAAGCAGGACACATAGAAATAGGGACGTACGGCCAAAGAACGCGGAGAAATTGTAAGGCATACAGCGACGCATAGGGAGATACGATCGAGGAGACAGTCAAAAAAACGAAAAACAAAAAAAAAAAAACAAAACACAACCCCCCCAAAAAAAAAAAAAAAAAAAAAACCAAAACCCAAACAAAACAACAACAACAACAAAAACCGAGACATGCATGCATACATATGGGGAAGGGAATAAAGGACACTTACACATAGAGACAGAGGGAGTAGAGAACGCACAGATAGGAGATCATGCACGAACTGGGACACATTGACCAGGAGACGCATACAAATAGAGACATAAAAAGGTGAAAGACGGAAGGAAACACACACACACACACACACACACACACACACACACACACACACACACACACACACAGGACCGCATGATTTTGATTCTTTATATGAAACTTGTTTTGCATCGGCTAGATCTGTTCGTAACAATTATTTTACATCAACTGGATCTGTTCTTTACAATGAAAACATGAGATAATGACTGTAACTTATCATTTGATTATTAACGGTGAACAACGTACTTAAACAGAAACAGAAACAAACAGGAACACCATCAAACAAATGAACAGCCAAATGTTTGATAAAAGCAATATCTTCTTTAAAAAACAATTCCAGAAAACATGGAGACAGAACACTCTTATGCTCACAAATTAAAGCGGGGGACAAACACAATTAACCGAAAGATTCAATCACCAACAAGACACGGACAAACCAAAGAAAGAAGGCGGCATGATTGAAATTCGAGCGTCGCTGGAACGACTTTCGTGCCTCCTAATTCCCCCCCCAGCCCAGCACGGGCTACAGCTGTAACCACAATCTCAGACATCTTTGGAACAATGTCCGCTCTTGTTCTGAGGAGCTTCTTGAATCCTGCCGGCGAGAGAAGGGCTTTGGTAGGAAATCGAAGGGAAAGTCAATGGTGTCTAATAATTCCAACTCCAGGACATGACTTCTCCTCTGTGCTGGCTTTTCTCCCCTCCCCATGCCGCATCCCCAGGGAATCAAATTGAGGACGAGACCGTTCATTCTGTTTGTGGGGTGCGATGAGTTGGGTGGCCTTGTCTCTCGTGGAGCTTTGGCTGTGATGGCAACTGAATTATCCGTCTTTGGTGCGTCCCCTGTCTCTTTATCACATGGTCAATCAGCCTGCTCTCAAAGACCCGACGGTGTACAAAAGGAAATGAAAGCTTGGTGAACAGCTGTTGCTGCTGAGAGGTTATTCCCAACCTGTCTTACACTGGCCAGAAAGATGTCACGACGCATGTTTGCATGCTGGATCTTTCTCTACGCCGTGTCAACTTCGAGTATATTGGTTGTAGACATTCTGTGGTGCAAGATGAAGATGTACATAGAGAGAGTAGATAGGAGGAGGATGCGAACATTACCAGCCTGTGTGTCGAAGATAAGAGAACAGGAAAATCTTTGAAGTTGATAGTAATTTTGACAAAAAATCCGATCGATTTTAGCTGCAAAGTTCTAAAGTAAACCAAAGTTGAGTAGAATTCGAAAGTCAGATGTTAAAATAAAATGAAACGATTTGTTTTTAATGCGCAAGAGCAGAGATTTCATGTGCAAAAATCGTGATATGTAGTCGATCATTATCATGCTGTCTAAGCTGTCACTACGTTTTTCTTATTGAACAAAATTTCGTATTTGAAATCAACCTGAGATTAGATTCGGCTTTTCAATATGCGGAGAAACAAAATGAAGTAGTATTACAAAGGCATTTGCTTATAGAATCACATTACTCATTGTTCTGAAATCATCTTGACATTAAAGAACAAGATGGGGACACCTAGAGATAGGGACGCAAAGAGCACACTTTCCTTTTTAGCGTATTTCTTATTTTCCATCAGACGAATATTTGTCACAGCAGGTCATGCGAAATTTCTAGAAATGGTAAGGAAAGATTCTCGAAAAAAACAGTAACACTTATTGCTCCTACCAGTTAAGGAGATGAAAATGGAAGTACATATTCACCAAAAACACAAACATCAGAACATCGAGAAGAACACATGAATGTAACTAGTCGTTACTGGAACAAATACACAAATAAGAAGCCAGGGAAGAAGACATGAAGGTAACTACTCATAACTTGAATCTGAGCACTTTACGATTCATATCAATGTTCATTTATTCCCAAGTCCAAGACTGCTAATCTTGTAACGGCGACTCCCAGTTACATGTAGTAGTATTGGTGTATTAGTGTCAACAGCTGCTCCAAAGAGGATTACGAGGCTGTAACCCAAAGAGCAGCTTTAAGAGAAACATGAAGTGATGCCTAATGTGGTCAGAGGTGGTTAATTTAAAAAACTAGGACATGATTTTGCTTCTGGGGAAAGCTTTTTCTCTTGCCCGTCTCCCTTCCCGTGGGAGAAATAAAAGAAATGGGCTGTCCTCTGGCTTGTGGCTTGTGCGGTGGTGGTGGACGATGGTGGAGGGGGGGGGGGGGGGGGAGGGGGGGGAGGTGTGGTGTTGAGGATGAAGGCAGTGTGTGGTGTACTTTTTCTTCGCCCTTTGGCAAGTAATGACAGTCGAATTATTTTCTGTTTACGGTTTGCCTCTTTCTCTGTTCATCGAGCTGATTCTGGATCGCTGACGATATCCACAGACAACTCGAGCCTTGAACAAGAGCTGTAGGTCATAAAAGAGTTCATCTCCGGCTTGGTGCTGGCTGGGTAGGACAGGAACTGAAGAGGTTCATAGAAGGATACCCAAACCATCAGACCCAGACTGTTGTCTTCAGTCAAACGGGCCGCAAGGTTGTTTGGTATAAGGCCAAAGGGTCCTGTTCCCAATCTTTGGTTTTTTAATGGTGGAAGTATAGGTCGACTACGTCTTGCAAGTACAGTTTATGTACCAAATCTCCTCGAGTTATTTTGGCCGGAATCAAGCTGGTTTCACCAACAATATATGGCTGTAACTCACATTGCATCAGATTTATGTTTTTTTTTTTAATTACACATGTTAAAAAGGAGATAAAAGACTGAAATCTCATATAAACAAAAAGATGTGATGTACAATGAATACTTGTGTATAGCATCTGTGTCACCCAATTTAAGAGAGTTTGAATTATAACATCATAATGCAGGATTAAAAATCTGTACGACATTAGGCTCCCAACCGTGTGGAGGATATTCCGCAGTGAGTCATAACTGAATGAGCACAGTAAGCGCCGTCTTACAAACATCTTAATGTACAGGAGCATAAAACCCCGATTGTATCTCTCCTGCCATGGGACACACAGAGATAGGAAAGGAATAATTTTCAGGGAATATGAATTAAGGTACATCACAGCACTGTTCTTGAGAGTATAACATAATATGACACATTAACTGGACTTCTTATTGTAAAGAATCCGGATGGAAAATCAATAAGAACACAGGATACAAAATTAATCTAGAATGGAAGATCAACAATCAAGCATGCACAAAAGAAAACTTCAGTAAAAAAAAAAGTTAATGAAATAAACATTATAGAAATCAGAGCACCATAAAAATGCAGCTTCCCCATGCATTTTCTGTCCCAGAACTGCAAAAGCTGTAACCACAATCAAGAACAACTTACGGCAGGTGTCTACATTGTTATGGAGTATTGGGAGTGCCGTGTGCGAGAGAGAAACTTTTAATGAATTCAAATTGGTTCCGCCTCTGACTTCGGGTGTTAGTGGAAGCTTCGGTGAGCTCGGACCTCAATCCGTCGGCTAAACAAAGAACAAACAAAGGAAAATGAAGATGTATGGGGGAAAAAAGCTAAAATGTCTAACCCGTTTCTACATCATCTAATCCATCACCGCGTCCCTCCAGACCTCAGAGTGACTTTGTAGGTCTATGAACAACTTTTTTGCACAACCGAGAGCAGTTTCTCAACGCTTATAGAGTAATAAAACTCGGATTATGAGTTTGCATATTTACAACAATTTGAAAATTTGAGTTTGAGTTTCTACAGTCACAACAGATGCCATCTTGATGACATCTGGACATAGGAAATGCTTAAATCTGATCCAGCCCGGCCTCTTTGTATTGAAGGACACATTGCTACGGGAAAACATTCTTCAAACTCCGAATTTTTGTTAACGTGAGAAAGATATTGTATCAGAGCTTTCTGTTCAGTAGCACGTGCAAACAATGATAAAAAGAGTTATGGGCAAAGAATCGCCGAAAATAGGGACATGGACCCATTATAGACATCAAACGAAGCAGATGATGAAGATATTGTATGGACACAAAGCAAGGCAGTTTTACCTCAGAATCAAAAAAGTAAAACGGTTTTACGGGGAATTCGAGGGTAGTGAAGTATATGTACACAGTCCACTAATATTTTATGGCTTACACCATTGAACTGAACAGCTTTTCGAAACCAAAGTTGATGACAGATGTTTTCCCTTCTTACTAGCGAACACGACTTTCCTTCTATGAAAAGTGTAGCTCTTTTCCAAGTTCTCCTCCCCAGGGGAGGGAGGGGAGGGAAGGGGGGGAACAGGCTTCCCACTCTGGCCGAGATTAGCATGGGCGATAGCACAGAGACAGAGGGGCAGTGTTTTCTCCTCTTTCCCTGTGACAGCGAAGGCAGCCGAACTACTTCTCTTGTGAACCCGCAGTCTCTTTCGCACATTGTCCCTCAGTATATTCCCAGAGCGATGTTCATAAGAACCTCGAGCCTTGAAGAACAACTGTTCTAGCAGAGCTTATTCCCGGCTGGTGGGTCGTCAACTAGACAGGGAATTGAAGAGAGGCGTGCCAGCGTACTGTCTGCGTATTGAATCATCTTCCCATAGTACAACTACCACAGCTTTGTTTGTTGGAGGATGAAGATACACGTAGTGCAAGTCTAGACTCCATGGCAGATTAGTTCAGAAACAGACAGAGCATTGCATTCTGTGCTCCCCCGTCTCTAATTCGTTCCTTTCTCTTATTTTGGTAAAGGAAATGGGTTCCGCTACTGATTTCATTTTTCAGCGAACTTATTTGAATTCAACTCAGTCTTTACTCTACTTTTGTGGAATAGAAAGTAGCCAATCGTGAGTGTTGTCATATGCAAAGAGTGCTGGTTCACCAGATTTCTTCCAGCTGTTTTCACATTAAGATACCAGTATTCCCCCACCTACCCCCAAATACACACAGGGTACAGACTTTTACACTCTGCTGAAGAAAAGAGAGCCTGACTTTCACAGGATTTTATAATTAGAAACATGTGAAATTCAAGGTCTGTTGCTAAGGTGTGTAAAAAAAAAAAATTGCATATCAAACATGTTTACATTTTAAGAGCCTCATCCAAACCAGATTTCTTTATCTTTCGCATATTAAAGACGGGAAGGCATAGCACTGTGTAATCAATATAAGACTGAGTTTTCATCGTGATGACTACAAATCTGAATGTATTAATTTCTAAAAAAAAAAAAAATATATATATAGAACACAGCAGTATCACAAATGACACGGAAAAAGACCAAATATTGTAGAAAACGATTTACTTTCCTCCAGACACATCAAAAAGAAGAAGAAATAAAACGATCTAGCATACCAGAACGGCATCAATATCTAAAGTGTCTTGTTCCAGTACGTCTAAAGCCATAAAAGCAGCTTGCCAGTAAATGATTTCTGAAGCAGCTTGCCAGTACATCTCCACTTGTTTTGAAGAGAATCACGAGTTCGAAAGCGAGAGAGAATGGCTTTCGGGAAAACAAAACAAAACAAACAAACAAACAAAAACAAACAAAACAAACAAACACAACGTTTTGAAAAAGAAATCATTTCCAAGAAGAGAACAAACGTCTTTCGGCGTCTAATTCGAAAGCGAACGAAAACAGTTTCAAAACAAAACAAAAAAAAAACAAAACAAACAAATAAACAAAAAACCGAGTGAATATGGACGTTTACAGGCGTCTAATTCTTAGAACAGAACACGACTTTGCTTCTCTGCCATGCATTTCCATCTCCGTCGGTCCCTTTTCAGGCAAAAATGGGCCCATTCCCCACCCTCGGGAGAAAAAACGAAAAGGAAAGGGTATTCACCGCAGTCAGAGAGAGCTGAGGACTGGGGTAGCTTTGTTTCGTTTTGTTTTCTGTACCTGACCCTTCCATGACGATGCTAGCTGGCTGCTCTCTCTCTCTCTCTCTCTCTCTCTCTCTCTCTCTCTCTCTCTCTCTCTCTCTGTCTCTCTCTCTCTCTCTGTCTCTCTCTCTCTCTCTCTCTCTCTCTCTCTCTCTCTCTCTCTCATACACAGAGTTCAAGTGTATCCCACTGTCTATGTCTCATTCGGGTTTCAGTCCGTCCCATGACCGACAACGAGGTCTCAACATAGTTGGAACCCTTGACAAACATTGTTGGTGGAATTAGCTTATTCCCAGCTGAAGTTGGGTCAGCTGGAATGAAACTGCAGTGCTGTTAATAGCAGACTGTCTGCATGTTGGAACTTTTCTTCTCACTACGTTGACCTGGCCGCGCTGGCTACAGATTCATTTCCAACAGAACGGTACTTTGTTTGTTATGACAGGGTTGTTCAGGCAAGAAAGAACGTACCACAGCCTGATCTCTCTTTTTTTTTTTTTTCTTTCGTGTTTTGTCATAAGCTAGATAGTTTCCACAAACGATATTAGATGTGAGCTGGTATTTCCATAAACTCATCTCTTGTTCTTGGGCCGTTGGGTTGTAGATTTGTTTTGCAACAGAATTGTACTTTGTTTATTATGACAGTTGTTCGGGTACGGGGGGAAAAAAAACGCACCACATGCTGAAAAAAGCCTTGTTTTCGTATTTCGTCATAAGCCAGATGGATGGGGTGTAAGTTGACATTCTCATAAGCTCACCTCTTATTCCATAGGCCCAAAACAAACAAAAGTGCAAGCGTGCGCGCAGCTACACACAGACACACACACACACACACACACACACACACACACACACTCACACACACTCACTCTCTCTCTCTCTCTCTCTCTCTCTCTCTCTCTCTCTCTCACAGACACAGAGACACACACACACACACACACACACACACACACACACACACACACACACACACACATACACACACACACACACGTGTGCATACATGTACGCACACGCACGCATGCTCGCACGCACGCACACAAACACAGGCACACACACATACACACGCACATGCATACAAACGCATGCGCGTGCGCACACTCACATACACACACACAGGCAGACTCGCATGCATACAGGCACGCACGTGCACACACACACACACACACACACACACACACACACACACACACACACACACACACACACACACACACACACACACACACACACACACACACACACACACACACACACACACACACACACACACACTTACACACACAGGCGCGTGCGCGTGCGCGCGTGTGCGCCAGCAGCAACTAAGAAAAACTAAGCAAAGAAAGAAAACCCAAAACGAAGGAAAGTAGAAGGAACCGTTAGGCTAGGGATGTTCATGTCAAATTTATCCTCTATAATTTTCAAAACTATGAAAGCGATCTTTCGGGGTGAAATATACGTCCGTGAAGTAAAAAAAAACAAAAAACAAAAAAAAAAAAAACAAAAAAAAAAAAAAAAAAAAAAAAAAAAACCGATGCTCATATGTAAACACATTTTCGTTTTAAGTCGTGAGCAATTATGGTGTGTGTATTCGCACAGCGGGCTTATATTGAAAACATCAGATTGTAAGATAATAGAACTCCTTTGTTTCGAGGACACGGAGATACAGGGACACAGAAGCGATTCTACAGTGTTATTGCAGCATGGGCATAATAGCAGTATGTTCATTACAGTTCAGAAATGACACGATGACTGCAACATGTAGGGTTGTTAAATGCCCAGATAGCAAATGAAGTTACAGGACCTTGAAAGAGAAAATTTTATCTCGGAAACAAATCCATACAACGAGAAAACTGACAAATCTAGGGGAGTTGCAAATGAATCAGGATTGGATTTGACAACCAAAAAAAAAAAAAATCATCATTGGAATTTGATCGCCCTCAGAACACCATCCTCCATTATAAACTTTGGTCCAGCATCACCACCCAGCAGTAACCACAAACTACAGAAAAAAAAAAAAAAAAAAACAAACAAAAAAAAAAAAAATAACACAAAAGTCAAATGAAGGCAGAGGCAGTGAATTCCGACTCCAAGAACATGATTTGCCGTTTGTGTGAGGTTTTCGTCTCTTCCTCGGCTTCCTGGAGTGTTACGGAAGGGAATGGTTGTGTTCAAGTGGAGTGCAGGAGAGGAGGAATGGTGTTGGTTGCTCAGGCATGATAGCAACTGAATCAACTGTCTTGTTCACACCCCCCACAGCTGTGTCTTTCTCACACTGTTAATCAGCCTGTACTTAGAGCGCCACTGATGTCCAGAAGTAACCAGAGCCTCGGAGGACAGTTGTTGTGGCAAAGAGCGTATCCCAGTCCCCCCCCCCCCCCCCCTTTCCTTTGACCTCCCTCTCATCCTTCCTTCCCCTTCCCTCTGTACCCTCTCCTGGCGTCCATCTCTCCCCTCCTTCCACAGCTCAGGTCCGCTCAGCCCAAGAGATACTGCAGCTGTGTTATTGCACAAGTCCTAGTAGATTTATCTGCCGTCAATACAGTATGTTCATTACTGTTCAAACATAACACGATGTCTATAAACTCAGTCATGTTCAGAAAAACTGACATACAAGATTGGCACAGGCAAGAATAGCCAACAGAAAAAAAAAAATACAGGACCTTGCAAGTGAAGATCATGTCTCAGAAAAAAAAAAAAAAAACTATAACGTAAAGACTCGCAAATGTAAGGGGAGTTAAAGAAAAATGAAACATGATTGGAATTCCATCGCCCTTAAAATACTCCCTTCCGTTACAGAGTCTTTGGTCCAACATCACCATCCAGGCATTAACAACAAGCTCCAGCAAGTTGTGTGTGTGATATATGCACTTGTTGTGAAGACGTTACCCTGAGAGCGACAGAAACAGCTTCGAGAGCAGACAAAAAAAAAAAAAAAATGAAGCAAAAGCCAATAACGGCAGAGAAGGCTGATTCTGAGAACAAGAACATGACTTGCCTTCTGTGTGAGGTTTCCTACACATCTGCAGCACCCTGGAGTGTTATGGAAGAGAAAAATTGTGCTCAGGTGGAGTGGAGGAGAGGAGGAATGATGTTCGTGCTTAAGCATGACGGCAACTGAATCATTCGTCTTCTTTTTTTTTTTTTTTTACACCCTACACCTGTGTCTTTCTCACACTGTTAATCAGACCGTACTTAGGGCGCCGGTGATGTCCAGGAGTCACTAGAAGCATGGAGAACAGCTGTTGTGGCAAAGGGCTTATCCCCCTTTCGTTCCTTTCTCACCTCCCTCTCATCCCCTTCCCTCTCCCTCTGTACTCGATCCCGGCGCCCCTGTCTCACCTTCTCATCATCCACAGCTCACGTCGGCTCAACCCAAGAGGTACTAGAGCTGTGTTATTGCACAACATCCCATCGTTTGGTTTTTTTTTTTTTCCCCTTAATGTTGACTTAGGTCCAAATTGGCTGCAGGGATGTTTTGTGTATTCTGAAGATGCTTGTATTAACGATTTGTTTTACTTTTTTTTTATCAAGGGACAGACTTACATAGGAATGCAAACATGACATATTCCGTTTCAAACCTTTTCTATTATTTTGAGGTTAGCCGGTGATGGGTTCACTGTCGATGAATGCATTCATTCCAAAGAGGATCTCGAGTCATGAGAAGGAGAGAAAGCCGCCGAAGAAGAAATTTGAAGCAAATGTCAATGAAGACAGAGGCAGGTTAATTCTAGCACACACACACACACACACACACACACACACACACACACACACACGCACACACACACACAAAATTAAATGCGCAAACACACATGAGCACACACACACACACACACACACACGCACGTGTGTGTGCGCACACATACACACACACACACACACACACACACACACACACACACACACACACACACACAACCATGACTTTCCTTCTGTGGAATCCTTTCTTCTGTCTTGATATACTTCCCTGTAGTATCATGGAAGGGAAAGATTGTTCAGGGGAGGAGGGGAAGGGGGGGGGGGGGAGAAGACGAGGAATAGTGTTTACTCCTCCTCTGGCAGAGATAGCAACTGAATCATCTTTCTCTTTCACACTAGCCTCCTCCCTGTCTCCGTTCTACACTGTTGATCACCCTGTACCCAGAGGGACGAGGGTGTCCAGAAGGAACTAGAGCCTTGAAGAACAGTTCTTGTAGCAAAGAGCTCATTCCTCCCTACCCCTTTCCTCTTCCTTCTGTCTGCTGCACTCCCTCACCCCCCCCCCCCCCCTCCCTTCCTAACCTTGTGTTGGCTCAGCCTGTGTTGTTGTTGCTGGATTTGTTTCTTACTATGCTGACTTTGGCCCTAACAGGCTGTAAAGGTTTTGACTTACTTGACTTACGCCTCTTGATTCCTTGAGGAACATAGGACCGCGACGACACTCCTCCAACGCTCGCGATTCTGGCAGGTCCTCATTCCGGCAGCCTTTAACCTCAGCGTCGACACTCCTGCGCCAAGTCTGTTTTGGTCGATCCACTTTCTGCTTTCCTTGTGGTTTCCATCCAGAGTCTGCCTGGTTACGTTGGATACAGGCTTCCATAGCGTGTGGCCGATCCATCCCCATTTCCGTTTCTTTATCTCAGTTTCAGTTGGGACTTGTCTCATCCTGTCCCACAGTTGTTCATTAAAAATTACGTCCAGCCACCTGATGTTGAGGATGTTTCTGAGACATCTATTGATGAATGTCTGTAGCTTGTCAGTGTTGTTGCTGCAGGTTTAAAGATGTTTGTGTTACCAGAGTTTAGGAAGATATACAGATTTGCACAGTGGTAGAGATATTACGGTTTTTTGTGTCAAATATCTTTTTTTTTTTTTAGTCCATTTACACAAACTTTTTGCTCCAGTATCGCCACTCAAGCTGTGATTTCAAGTTTCAGCAGGTTGTGTCTGATGTATGCACTTGTTACGAAGAGAGTCATCAGTCCTGAGAGTGAGAGAAGCAGCTTTGGGAGACAAGCGAAAGTCAATGAAGACAAATCGGCTTATTCTGATTGCAGGAAGCATGACTTGCAGTGTGTGTCTGAGGTTTTTCTTTTCCCTGAGCTTCCTAGAGTGTTATGGAAGAGAAAGGTTTGTGTTCAGGGGGAGTGGGAGGAGGGAGGAATGGTGTTCGTTGCTCAGGCGTGATGGCAACTGAATATCTGTCTCTGTTACATTTCACACCTGTGTCTTTCTCACACTGTTAATCAGCCTGTACTTAGAGTGTCAGTGATGTCCAAGAGTAGCCAGCGCCCCGAGGGACAGTGTTTGTGGCAAACAGCTTATTCCCCTCCCTCCCCCCCTCCTCCTCGAGCTCCCTCTCATCCACCCCTCCCCCTCCCTTCTTCGCCCGCTGCCTGTGCCCCTCTCTCCCTGTCTTCCACAGCTTGTGTTGGCTCAACCCAAGAGATACTGAAGCGTGTTATTGCTCATTGTCCCTTGTTTTTTTTTTTTTTTTTTTTATTTCCTTAATGTTGACATAGGCTCAAATTGGCAGCAGGGATGTTTTGAGTAGGCTGAAGATGCTAGTATTACCATTTTTTTTCTTTATTTTTTTTTTATCAAGGGAGAGATCTGCACAGGGATAGAAACATGACGTGTTCTGTGTCAAATGTTTTGCTATATATTTTGAGGTTAGTCAATCAGGGCTTCACTATCTATGAATGTCTGAAGAGGATCGGGTGTTTTGAGATGTAGAGCATCAGCTTATGAAGACATTTGAGGCAAACATCAATGAGGATGGAGACAGTTAATTCTGGGACCCCAAAACCATGACTTTCCTTCGTTCTGTAGAAGGCTTGCTTTGCTTTCTTAGCATACGTCCCTGGAGCGTCATAGAAGGAAAGGTTGTTCAGGGAGAGGAGAAAAGAGGCGAAATACGTTCACTCCTCAGGCAGTGACAGCTTCTGAATCGGCATTCTCTTTTACACCCCTCTCCTCTGTGTATGTGTCCCATACCGTTAATCAGCCTGTATGCGGAGCGACGATCATGTTCAGAAGCAACTAGAGCTTTGAAGGACAGTTGTGTGCGAAAAACTCATTTCTCCCTATTCCTCACCTCTCCCTCCTCTCTGCCCCTTTTCCTCACCTCCTCGCCTCTCCCTTCCTTCCTGAGCTTGTGTCGGCTCGGCCTCTTTTGTTTTCCTTTTATTCCCTACTGCCTTGACTTTGACCAACACTGGCAATGAAGGTGTTTGGAACAGACTTAAGATGCTCATATTACTTAAGTTTTGGTAGGGACAGACTTGTTTCGAATCTCTGTCCATTATTTTATCGGATGCCGTTGGGGTGCTTTACTGTCGATGTGCACACTGTTAGGAAGAGTATCTCGAGTCCTTGAATGGAAAGATACAGCTTTAGGAGGAGTTTGAAGGCAAAAATCTCAGAAGACAGAGCTGGTGATTCTGAGCTTTAGGAGGAGTTTAAAGGCAAAAGTCTCAGAAGACAGAGCTGGCTGATTCTGTCAGCTTTAGGAGGAGTTTGAAGGCAAAAGTCTCAGAAGACAGAGCTGGCTGATTCTGTCAGCTTTAGGAGGAGTTTGAAGGCAAAATCTCAGAAGACAGGCAAAGGAGGAGTTTGAAGGCAAAAGTCTCAGACGACAGAGCTGGCTGATTTTGTCAGCTTTAGGAGGAGTTTGAAGGCAAAATCTCAGAAGACAGAGCTGGCTGATTCTGTCAGCTTTAGGAGGAGTTTGAAGGCAAAAGTCTCAGACGACAGAGCTGGCTGAGTCAGCTTTAGGAGGAGTTTGAAGGCAAAGGAGCTGGCTGATTCAGCTTTAGGAGGAGTTTGAAGGCACAGAGGAGGTGTTTGAAGGCAGGTCTCAGCTGTGCTGATTCTGCTGATTCTGTCTTGAAGAGTAGGACTTTCATTCTGTACAAGATTTTCTTCTCTTCATCAGCTGCTGTC
Source organism: Conus betulinus (assembly GCA_016801955.1). NCBI lineage: Eukaryota > Metazoa > Mollusca > Gastropoda > Neogastropoda > Conidae > Conus > Conus betulinus. The sequence goes on along the minus strand of JADBJO010001964.1, from coordinate 232,745 downwards.
GCTGGAGTGTTATGACAGGGAAAGAGTGAAGGCTGTTCAGGCAGAGGATGGTTGAGGTTGCAACTAGATCATATGCACATGCACTTGCACACACACACACACACACACACACACACACACACACACACACACACACACACACACACACACACACACACACACACACACACACACACCACACACACACACACACACACACACACACACACACACACACACACACACACACACACACACACACACACACACACACCTGCGTCTTTCTCACAGTGTTAATCAGCCTGTACCTCGATCGACGATGATGTCCAGACGCAAGTACAGCCTTGAATAATAACTGATGTGCCTGTCCCTCTCCTCCCCATCTCTTCCCCACCTCTGCCCCCTCCGTTTTCCTCCCCGAGTTTGTAAAGGCTTGAAATGCTCGCATTACCAAACTTCTTGTAAGGGACAGAGCTGCATAGTGCTAAAGACATGATGTACCAAGCATCAGATCTCTATCTGTTCAGCCTGAGAAGAACCGAAACCATGTCACTGCACAATAATGATTTTTTTTTTTTTTTTCTACCATGTTGATTTGGGCCCAGACTGGCAATGAAGGTGTTTGGTAAAGGCTTAAAATGCTGCTCGCGTCACCAACTTTCTTGTAATTGATAGAGTTGCATAGTGACAGAGACACGATGTACTCTGCAAAAAAGCTCTTTCCTATTATTTGGTCCAAGGCTGGTTGAGGGGCGTCACTGTCCATGTATCTAATTGTTCTGAAGAGAATCTCAAGTCTTGACAAGGACCTGAAAAGGATAGGAACAGCTGTAAAGAAACATTTGAAGTCAGAGCCGCTGTAGACAGATGCAGGTAAATTCCAGTCCAGTAAATACGACTTACCTTCTACGGAAGATCTCTTCCTCGGCTTCCTTCCTTAGAAGGGTATGGAAGAGGAAGGCTGTTTAGAGAAGGACAGCATGGTGTTCGCTCCTCTCAACATCTGTCTGTTTTACATCCACCCTCCTTCGCCCTCTCTTTTGTCCTCCCTGTGTCTCTCTTTTGTCCTCCCTGTGTCTTTCTCACGCGGTTAAATAGCCTGTTGCCATGGCGTCGATGATGTCCAAAAGCATCTCAAACCTTGAAGAGTAGTTGCTCTAACACAGAGTTTATCCCTCTCCCTCACCCCTCCCAAGGCTCGCCTTCCCGGCCCTCCCCCCCCCCTCCCCGCTCTCTCTCTTTACTCACTACACCCCCCCCACGTTCCTTCATGTGCCCCTCTCTCCCAGTCCTTCCCCACCCTGTGTCGGCTCAGCCTGGAAGGACCTGTAGCCGGGATGTAGCGTGCAGTCCTTTGGTTTTGTTCCCCTCTGTGTTGACTTCAGGCCCGAAGTGATGGCAGAGGTGTTTGATATAAGCTGAATGAAGAGGCGCGTGCTTCCAGTTTTCTCTTCTTTCTTTCTTTCTTTCTTTCTTTCTAAGGGACAGACTTGCACAAGAAGAGAAACAATGGCGTGTTCTGTGTCAAATGGCGTGCACGTTCTGTGTCAAATGTCTATGATTCTGGCATAAGCCAGTTGGGGCTTCACTGTCGACGTTTGCACGTTCTGTGTCAAATGTCTATGATTCTGGCATAAGCCAGTGGGGCTTCACTGTCGACGTTTGCACTTGTTCTCGACAGGATTTTCGTGTCCTGAGAAAGAGAGAAAGAGCTTTTCAAACAGATTTAAAGCAAAAGTGGCCGAAGTCAGAGACAGCTAAATCTGATATGAGGTCGATGACTTTTCTTCCACGGATGGCTTTCTTCCCGTCCTTAGCTCCCTTCTCGGAAGCGCCATGGAAGAGAAAGATTGTTCGGGGATAGGACTGGGGTGACAGGGAGGGAGATGAGAGGAGGAGGGCGATGGTCTCCATCCTCTGGCAGTGTTGGCAACTCGGTGATCTGTCTCAATGACACTGCGTGTGTCTTTCACACACTGTCAATCAGCCTGTTTCTAGAGCGTCGACGATGTTTTTAGAAGCAACCCGAGACCCTGAAGAACAGTTGCTGTGGCAAAGAGCTTGTCCTTCCCTTCTCCTTCTCTCCCCCCCCCCCCCCCCCCCCCCAGCTTGTATCGGCTCAGCCTGAGAGGAAAAGAATCCGTGTCCTTGCACGATGTCCCCGTGTTGTTTTCCCCCCATGTTTGACTCGGGCCCAAAGTGGCCGCAGAGTTGTTTGGGTGTAGGCTAAAGATGCTTGCGTCACCAGACTTGATATAGGGGACAGACTTGTACAGGGATGCTAACGTTACATGTTCTGTTTCAAATCTCTCTCGCTGTTTGTGTGTCGTAAGCCTGTGGCGCTTTGTAATCAATATAACCATTTGTTCTGAAGAGGGCCCCAGAAAAAAGTAAACAAGGGAGAAATTTGCAGTGAAAGTTGCTTAAGAGACAGGCTGCTCATTCCGACTCCAGGAACATGCATATCCTTCCATGAAAGAACTTCTCTTCTACAAATTTCGTTTCTGGAGTATCACGGAAGTGAAGGGTAGTAGGAGAGGGGAGGGTGGAAGGAATGGTTTTTCATGCCTCACACAGCAATGGCAAGTGAATCATCTCTTTCAACACACACACACACGCACGCACGCACGCACGCACACACACACACACACACACACACACACACACACACACACACACACACACACACCACTTCCCCCTTCTTCCCTGTGTCTTTCTCATACTGCTAATCAGTCTGCTCGTAGATGACTATAAGCGGCCAGAGCATTAAGGAAAAGTTGTTGTGACAAAGAGCTCACCCCTCCCATTCATCCCTCTTCTTCTCCCTCTCTATGTCCGCCCCGACACCCTTCTCTCCTCACCTTTCCCAGCTTGTGTTGGCTCAGCCAGAGAGGAACCGGAGCCCATTATTGCACAATGTTCCTTTGTGGGTGCCGGTGGGTTTTTTTTCCCCCTCACTTTGTTGACCTGGGCCTAAATTGGCTGTGGAGTTGTTTGATGTAGGCCAAAGATGCTAGCGTTACCGTGTGCGTGTGCGTGTGTGTGTGTGTGTGTGTGTGTGCGCGCACGCGCAATCGCATTTATGTGTTGTTTATATGGCTAGCTAGTGGGTGTGTGTGTGTGTGTGTGTGTGTGAGGGAGAGAGAAAGAGAGAGAGAGAGAGAGAGGAGAGAGAGAGAGAGAGAGAGAGAGAAGGGGAGAGACTGCATGTGTGTCTGTATGTGTGTGTGTGTGTGCGCGCGCGCGCGCGCGCGCGCAAACGCATTTGTGTGTGTTGTGTATATGGCTGTGTGTGTGTGTGTGTGTGTGTGTGTGTGTGAGAGAGAGAGAGAGACAGAGAGAGAGAGAGAGAAGGGAGAGACTGCATGTGTGTCTGTATGTGTGTGTGTTTGTGTGTGTGTGCGCGCGCGTGTGTGTATGTGTGTGTGTGTGTGTGAAGAGAGAGAGAGTGTGTGTGTGTGTGTATGTGTGTATGCATGTGAGCGTATGTGTATGAGTGTGTGTCTGAGTGGAGAGAGAGAGAGAGAGAGAGAGACTTTCAAAGGGATGGCAGCATGAAGTATTCTGCGTCAAATTTCCATCTAACATTAATCATATTCAATGAAGGTTTCATTGTTGATGCATGCCCTTTTTCATAACAGGTTCTGAGGGGGAAAGAAACGATTTGGGGTTGAAAGTGGATGCTAAAGTTGATGAAGTGAAAAGTAGTAGCTGTTTCTTACCCCCCAAGAACAAGAATGTCCTTCTGTGAGGGGTTTTCGGCTTTCCCCAGCTTCCTAGAGTGCTATGAAAGGAAAAAAGTTTGTGTTCAGGGAAGTGAAGGAGAGAAGGAATGGTGTTCGTTGCTCAGGCTTGATAGCAGCTGAATCATCTGTCTCTGTCACACCCCCACCTGTGTCTTCCTCACACTCTTAGTCAGCCTGTACTAGGGAGCGCCAGTAATATTCAGAAGTAACCAGAGCCTTGGAGGACAGCTGATGTAGCCCAAGGGCTCATCCCCCTGCCTCCTTTCTTCCTCGATCTCCGTCTCATCCCCCCTACCCCTCCCCCTCCCCCTCCCCCCCCCCCCCCTCCTGGTGTATGTGTTTCCTGCACCCCTCTTTTCCCCCCTTCCACAGGTTGTGCAGGCCTACCCTGAGAGGTACCGGAGCTGTGTTATTGCACAACGTCCCTTTTATTATTTTTTTTATTCCTTAATGTTGCTGTTTTGACTTGTCTGCCATCGGAGTAGAATGTTCGTTACAGTACAAACATGACACGATGGCAACAAATCTCAGTCATGTTAAAACATACGGACACATAAGGTTGTAACATGCATGAATAGCAAAAGACCTTACAGGGCCTTGAAAGAGAAGATTCTTGAAAAAGAACAACCAAAATACTTTAAGTTTCTTTCTTTCTGCGTACGCAGGCTGATATTTCCTGCAGACACTCCCAGTATAGACAGGCAGTGGGGTTTTGTGTGTGTGACCGATTTTTTATCCCGCCATTAAGGCAGCCATACTCCATCTTCGGGGAGGGTGCATGCTATGTGTAACGTGTCATCCGTACCAACGGCCAAACTGGCCTTCTCTTCCGAAAGATGGTGATGGGATTTGACGTGTATGCAAGATGTTGTGCATGCGTTCACACACGGAACCTCGGTTTATAGTCTCATTCGAAGGACTGTATGGGGAATGGAGTCAGAACCAATATTAACTCCGAGGAAAAAAATCCCCCTTGTATCGAGATTCGAACCGCGCTACCCTAGGATCACGAGTCCTGCGCTCTACCAACTAAGCTATTCCGTCCCCATACTTTAAGTTGTAAGTCTCACAAACTTAAGAGTGAAAGATAAATTATGATCGGAATTTCTTAAGTCCAGCATCACCGCATCACCACCCAACTCCTGCAAGTTGTGCCTGATGAATTCACTTGTTACGAAAAGGGTTGCCGGTCCGGAGAGCAAGGAAAACATTTTGTAGACAAAGTCGATGAAGGCAGAGGCGGAAATTCTAACCCCAAGAACAAGACTTGCCTTCTTGGTGAGGTTTTCGTCTCTTCCACAGCTCCCTGAAGTGTTCAGAAAGGGTAGGATCAGGGGGAATGGTGGAGAGGAGCGAAGCAATGGTGTTCATTGCTCGGGCATGATGGCAACTGAATCAACTGTCCCTTTAGCTCTTCACCCCTGCGTCTTTCCCACACTGGAAATTGGCCTGATCTCGGAGCGCCGCTGACGTTCAGGAGTACTAGAGAGCCTTGGAGAACAGTTGTTGTGGCAACATAC
>JADBJO010001964.1:215000-220000 GCA_016801955.1 Conus betulinus | reverse complement strand
TGTGTGTGTGTGTGTGTGAGTGGGGGATGGAGTGATGTGTGGTGTGGCGCGCGCCGCGCGCGTATGTGTACACAAAGATGGAGTGGAGAGGGGAGGAGAGAGAGAGAGAGAGAGGAGAGAGAGAGAGAGAGAGAGAGAGAGAGACGCACTAAACAAATGATATACAGGGAAGCAATTCACAATTTAAATCAACGATCTACCTCTGTATATCAAATCCACATGCGAACTCTGCGGATGATGCAATACACACAGATCCCCTCTGATGTCACTGTTCTTGAGAAAACTTTATAAAAAGATGCCAGTGATCTTGTAAAATGGACTGAACTCAAATCACGTGTCGCTTCAACCTTGAAGTCTATATTTATCACAGTTTCATCAAGGAGCCGTGACTGCGTGTGGGACTAGTCCACATACGTAACAGCACATCTGCTATGTTTTGAGACCACACTGCGCTTGATTTTAAGCTGATGGGTAAATGAATTAAAACCTAAGATGAGAGAATTTAAGAAGAGAGTCTCGTGGCTACAATTTATAGCAGATGTCCGACCTACGCATCAGCCTAACGCGCTGGTCAGACCTTAGAGTACATACCTAACATTGGTTGTGCCATTTTTATCATTGTAAGTGTGTGTGTATTGAATGTACCCGTGTGTGTATGGATGTGTGGGCCCATGTGTGTGCACAATACAGTGCATTGCAATGCAATACAGTACAATTAAAAACACAACACAGCCCAACACAACGCAACAAACAAAAACTGGCATTTTCGCTGCCCATCTTTCCAGCATTGTCGTTCTGGCGGTTAAATGTGGTGGTAGATAAAATCTCCTTGCCTTCACTCACAAGGAATGGTTCGTCCTACTCTGCCATGATTCTCGCTGCCTTCAGGGAATGGTGAACATTCCTATCAGCCATTTTGGCAGGGTGAGTGTAACATGAAATAGCTGAACTTCCGTCATCCAACCCTCCGGTTGTCGCTGCTGGCTTATGGCTGTATGTTTTGACAGTACGTATCTCAAGACTGCATCATTTTCTGATGGTCTTCACTCTTAGAGTAATCAAAGATGTACGAGGGAAATTCATTCTCTCTCTCTCTCTCTCTCTCTCTCTCTCTCTTTCTCACGATCTCTCTCTCTCTCTCAGCGATCCATTTCCAAGGGAGGTCTTCACTCTTAGAGTAGTCCTAGATGCCGCCCAGGGAAGTTCTCTCTCTGTCTCTCTCCTCTCTCTCTCTCTCTCCGCTCTCTCTCTATCTCTAAATCTCTCTCTCTATGTCTCCCCACCCCTTCCCTCCCTCTCTCTCTCATCCCCACCTCTCTCTCTCTCTCTCTCACTCTCTCTCTCTCTCTCTTCCCCCCCCCCCCCCCCCCCCCTCTTCTCTCTCTCCCCCCTTCCCCACCCCCCGGTCCCGCAGAGTCGCGAGGTCCATGTGGTGTATGTCCAAGGGAGAGATTGTTCAGTTCGCTGCGCGCGCCCAGTGTGGTAACCCAGTGTGTGTATGTGATGTGTTTATCGCCTGTTCAATACATGCGGGTCGGCCTGTACTGTCTGAACGTAGCCGTGTGCATGCATGCGAACCACGCGTGAGTGAGGGTTCCAAACTTGGCAGGGACGTCGTCAGGCGAAGTGTGGTGAAACGGACCGCCAGCCTGTGAACGAGGAAGTAGACACGCGGCTAATCAGACCAACAGGAAGTTCTAAATGCCTTCATTGCGGGCCAAGGAGGGCAGAGTCTGTGAGAGGCTAATAGAGAGATCTTTTCACCTCTGCATGTGTGTGTGACCAGGGTCTCGACCCTGTGTGCTTGTAGTAGTGTTGTGTGCGCGCAGCGCGCGCTACCGTGCGCCCCCGCTCGCGTGTGTTTGTATGTATACATTGTATGTATGTATGTATGTATGTGTATGTGCGCGCGCGCGTGTGCATATACATGACGTGTATGTCTGTGTCGATGTGAATGTGTATCTGTGCATGCATGAGTGCGCGCGCGTGAGTGTGTGTTCCAAACTTGCAGTTTGACGTCGTCAACGGCGAAGTGTGTTGGTGAGTCGGACCGCCAGCCTGTGAACAAAAACTGTGTAGACACGCACTGCCAATCAGATCAACAGGAAGTTCCTGCTAAATGCCTTCATTGCGAGCAACGGTGTGGATCAGTCTGCGAAAGGCTAATATGTTGATCTTTTCACCTCTGCATCTGCGATGTGACTAGGATATTCTGTGACCCTATTTTTCCTCCTAGAGTAAAAACATCGCCAGGCCACACACCGGTCAAAGAACATCATACTGTTTAGTGCATTGGAGCTAAATAATGGCTGAACGTACAACAGATTTCTTTTTTATCAGTCTAGACCTCAAAGACATTTTAATGTTTTTGTTTGCATCGATGATGAAGTGAATTTTGAGCGGAGAGAAACCTGAATAAGAAACTAGATCGTTTCAATTCCAGTCTTCCTTTCACTTCTACTCGTTTTGTTTATTTATGAGTCCTGTTCCGAGCGCACGTGATTTGACAAAAACTGTGTAAACTGTCTTCCGACACACAGGAGATTTCTCGGAATTCACCTGCCGGTCGTGATCACACCTCTTGCCGGTAAGTCCGTGTGTGGACAAGGTGAACGACAGGTCAACAAACGATACGTGATCAAACGTCTCCTGGTCGTATGACAGATTACAAGTCCGGTGCGACACCATGTGGAACGCTAAAACACCCTCTACCACACCACCGCGACACACACACACACACACACACACAACACACACACACACACGCACGCACGCACGCACGCGCGCAACGCATAACGCACACACAACACACACACACACACACACACAACAAACACCTCTCTCTCCCCCCCTCTCTCTCTCTCTTCCTTTCTCACCACTCTCTCTCTCTCTCTCCTCTCTCTCTCTCTCTCTCTCTCTCTCTCGCTCAAGCGCGCGTCCACACCAGCACACAGAACACACACTTTCACACAAGCACACATGTGCATGCGCGCGTGTACGGCACCCACCCCCCCCCCCACCCCCCCCCCACACACCCCCCCGCGTGCCCCGCGCGACCCCCACAACACAACACACACCACACACACACACACACACACGCACACACACACACACACACACCACCACACACACACACACACACACACACACACACACACGCACGCACGCACACACACACGCACACACACACACACCACACACACGCACACGCACACCCGCATACGCAACACGCACGCGCGCACAGCACACACACACACGCGCACACACACACACAACACGCACACACACACACACACGACGGGTTCCACATATGCACGCACGCACGCACGCACGCACACACACACATGCGCGCGCGCGCGCGCACACAACACACACACCACACACACACACACACACACACACACACACACACACACACACACACACACACAGCGCACTCGTGCTTTGTTGAATCCCATGCATACACGCACGCACACATACACACACCAGACACATGCGTGCGTGGCCGCACGCACACACACACCCCACACACACGACATCACACTCACACACACACACGCGCACATGTAACACCATACTTACAACACACAACACACGCACACACACACACACACATACACGCGCGCGCGTCATACACACATAACACAAAATACAGAAAGACAGACTGACAGGTATACATGCACACATACACATGCGGTCTGCATACACATTACACACACAGGCACGCACGCACATACGAACGCACACAAGCATACACACCACACACACACACACGCACGCACACACACACACACACACACACACACACACACACACACACGCGCACGCGCAACACACACGCAAGGATCACATGTACTGTATTGTACATATGTACTGTATTGTATTGTAGTGTAGTGTATTATGTTGTACGGTATCGTACTGTATGTGCTGTACATGTTGCAGTATGACACTGTATTGTATTGAATTGTACCCATTGTTCTCGTTATTGGGTTGTATTGCCTGGTTGCTAAACTGTAATACATTGCATTGTATCAAACCGTATCAAGTTGCATTGCTCTGTAGTACGCACTGTATGTATAGTACTACATTGTTTGGCGTTTGTCCTGTATTGCAAGATCGTTGTGTTGTATGGCGTCGTATTGTATGGTATGCATCGTTTTGCATTTCCACCGTACGGTGTGTGTACCTTTACACAGCATTCTCTTCATTGCGTATAACACAGTAGTGCATAGTAATGCGCTGTTTAGCGCTGCAATTGCACTGTATTGTATTTGCACGAGCTGTCTGTGCATTGCATTGTTTTGTTTTGCACTCTGCTGCATTGTATTGCATTGCCCTGGGCCGTGTTGTGTTGCCCTGTGTAAACATATCGTGCCGTATCATTTCATCCCCATCGCTTCACGCGGGCATGGCCTTTGCGGTCGGCTGGGCTGTAAGCAACATAACCTCAGCTCACCTATCCTCCCATCACGTTTAGGTCCTGAAATACAGACTGCGTGCTGTCACTGGGGAGAGCTGCAGCGTCACTCCGTTTTCGTACTCCCAGTTTTATAGAACAGGGAGCACTTTTCAATGGTAACGAAGAACTGCTGTCTGTGTGTCTGTCCGTCCGTGGTCAAAATGTGTTCCACTCGCTCCAGACAAAACTGCTGGGATCGATCTTTCTGAAAATTTGTAGATGTGTTCATATGGGTCACGGATCACGCCCGATGTTTATTTTACCGGAATATAACCGTTACTAACGGCCATAAATGATAATTTTGTGATGTACAGTTTAAGCAACAACGGTTTATATACTTAAGTGTCACCAAATCATGTATGGTCGTCGGTAGTATAGTGGATAGTGTCCCGCCTGTCACGCGAGAAAAAAACGGTTCATTTCCCCGCTTTTTTTTTTTTTTTTAGTTTCTCCTACATATACAAAATTTCTACCACCAAAGGAGCAGAAAGTGCTACAGTGACTGATAATAATTATATATATATATATGTGTATATATATA
>JADBJO010001964.1:205000-210000 GCA_016801955.1 Conus betulinus | reverse complement strand
ACACACACACACACACACACACACACATACACACACACTCACTCTCACACACACACACTCACGCACACACACACACACTCACGCACACACGCACACACACACACACACACACACACACACACACACACACACTCACGCACACACACACACACTCACGCACACACACGCGCACACACACACACACACACACACACACACACACACACACACACACACACACGCACAGCCGTCCGTGCGCACGCATGAACACACACACACACACACACATACACACACACACACACACACACACACACACACACACACACACACACACATATATATATATATACACGTCCCCGCGCGCGCGCGCGCGCGCGCTCCCACACACACATACACAGGCGCATGCACACGCGCACACATACACGCACGCACACACACACACACACACACACACACACACACACACACACACACACACACACACACACACCACACACACACACACGAACGAACGAACGAACGAACGCATGCACGAATTATTTGTTATTCTCGGTGTCGATCTGACACTGCTTCCCTGCTAACGTACACACGAAGTCAAATAACAGCAACAATACATCCAACCACTACTAGTCTTGTTAATCTATCTGTGATTAATATTACGGTATGTATGTATGTCAGTAGATAGACCAACGAAGAAAGTTACCATCACAACGCTAAAACACAACCGACAAATGAGAAACAAGAATGGAATCGCTTTAGTTCATCCACTTAACCATCAACCTCAATACCATGGACACCGGACAACCAGACAGCCTATGAGTCAGACAGGAATATACCGGCTCCACCCATCAATTCACCAGCTGGCTATCCGACTAACCAACCAACCACCCAAGTAGTCAGCGAACGAACTAGCTAGCTAGCTGATCGACTAACTCACCTAACCAACAAGCTAACCAACTCACTTTCTAACCAACTAGCCAGCCAGCTAATCAACAACATGGCTCAAGAGTGAATAACTCGCAAATCAACCAGCCAGCTGGCTGGCTAATCAGCCACTTCACATGCTAACCAGTCAGCTAGTCAGCAAGTCCACAAGATCGCCTGCTTAGCAGTTCACTTACTAGCTAACCAAATAGCACCGCCCTTGTAAATCACCTGGCTCGCTTGGTAAACCAGCTAGGTCCCCAACTAACTAATAGGTAAGCCGACTCACTAACAAAGAAGCTGACAAAACGACTAATTAGCCACCTAAACATCTCAGTAGCTAGGTCCACCAATTTGCTACAAGTCGTCAATCAACGAAACACCTAGCTGGTGAGGTCTGTCAATTAACTGATTGAATACATTCGGATTTAACGTCAAAATCACCTCGGCTGTCAACGGCTGAGGGGGACAGCAGTGCCAGAAGAGAGAAAGAGGGGGAGGAGCAGAAGGGGGGGGGGGGTGGACAGGGAGTGGGAATGGAGAAGAGAGTGGGGTGGTAGTGCTGGGTGGAAGGTGTGGGGTGAAATGGGGGTAGAGGTGGGGGAGGAGGGGGGGGGGGGGGTAGGGCTGTCTTGCACTACTCTGTCACCGCATGTTCAGATGTTCACAGGACTGTAATTGATATTTCGTTAATCAAAACCGTAAACATTTGCCGTAGTTATTATTATTATTATTATTGTAATGCATTTAGATATTTGAATCCTAGATTTCGATTCTGATCTAGCGCCCTGACGATGTTGATAGAAGCATCAATTTATGACCATTCGCACAAGGTGTAGCTGAACAACATCGATGCCAGTATTACCGTTCTGCGCGCGTTGAGTGCGGTCTTCAGGTTGATGATCATCTCTTTCTCTTGGACTCACTTGTCCGTTGCCTCAGTGCCGGTACAAGAGGTGAAAAAACAAGACTTTGACCTGAACATTACAATGAACATAAAGAACTCCAGACGAAAACAGTTCTTGTAACACAGCCTTACGGGTTTTTTTTTTTTGTGCTGAAGATAAATAGGTAATCACGAGCTTTTCAACGTGGCACCAATTCCTCTACTACCCTCGTCTTTGTTCTGTGTTTGTACATAGTCGTTCATACGTCAGACCATACTTTTTTTTTTTTTTTTCTTTTTTTTTTTTTTTTTTGTTACAACGCACTATGACCCATCCTCACACGTTTGTCACGTGCTCATGTCTTGAACGCCGGCTTTGTCAAGTCATGGCCATTCGGACGCCTCGCTGGCACTGTGGCTAAAACGTGAATCTCTTCTTCCATGGTCCGCAGGTTTAAAATCCACTCAAGGCGACAGTCAGACTGGCAGAAATTCTTTCTCTGGAATGAACAATATCGGCGTACTCAATTCGCTCGCTACGCTTTTTGCATAAGCCTTTCTGAAGAGGTCTCTTCCGTGAACGCACACATGAAAAAAAAAATAAAAATAAAACGTTCCACGCACCTTTAGAGCGCCCTCCCTTTTTTTCGGGGAGAAAAAAAAATAACCCCCTGGAATCGTGTGGGGATGATGCGTACCAAGAAAATGAAACATACCGAGCTGGTGTCGTGTTAGACATCATACCTGAAGATGGAGTGTGGCCATCTTAATGTTGGGATCTAAAAACAACAACAAACAAACCAAAATTGGTGGTGTATGCCCAAGTCTCATTATTGGTGAACCTTGAAATTCTAGCCGCGGAAAGAAGAGAGAGAGAGAGAGAGAGAGAGAGAGAGAGAGAGAGAGAGAGAGAGAGAGAGAGAGAGAGAGAGAGAGAGAGATGCCCACACGACATTATGTGTGGTATATACTTTCATTTGTTGAAGATATAATTATTGTATCTGCGATGTTGGCGTCCTTTCTCCGATGCCAATTCAACAACAATAACAAAGTGTTTTTTTTCTTCCCCATGTACCAATCATGTGGAAGTTTATAGAATTCGGCGCACCACGCAGCTCCGACATATACATTGATATCTAAAAAAGAAACAAAAAGAAAGAAAGCTAGTGACCAAAGGGAAAATAAAAGAAAGAAGAAAAAAAAAAAAAGTGAGGTGGACTGGAGTGGAAAACACAGCATATGTGAAGGGAAAAAAAAAAAAAGAGAAGAGAAATAAAACATGTGGGGAAAAAAAATCACCAGTTTGACTAGTTTGTCGTCGTCATTTAGGAACGTGAGGAAGGAGGAGAAAAAGGGAGGGGGAGGGGGGGGAGGAAGAAGGCGGGGGGGGGGGGGGAGAGGGGGGGAGGGGGTGGTGGGCCGGGAGAAAGGGAGGGGGGGGGGCACAGAAAGGAAGGGAGGAAGATGGGTGTGCTGGGAGAAGAGGAGGGGGGGGGCACAGGGACGAAGATCGACGGAGAGAGGAGAGAGAGAGATGGGAGAGAGAGAGAGAGAGAGAGAGAGAGAGAGAGAGAGACAGAGAGAGAGACAGACAGACAGACAGACAGACAGACAGACAGGGACAGACAGACACATATTCAGACGCAGAGAGACAAAATATACAGAAGAGAAAGAAGACAGACAAACAGACAGACAGACAGACAGAGACTGAGAGACGGACAGAGACAGTGACCGAGGGAGACAGAGAGAGACAGTCAGAGAGAGAGAGAGAGAGAGAGTGTGTGAGACAGGCAGACAGACAAACAGGAAAACACAGAGATGTAAAGGAAGAACGGTGTGCCGCAGGCAGAAGAGGACAAAAGGAAGACGCAACAGACGAAAGGAAAACACAGAGCGATGTAAAGGAAGGACGGTGGGGGGGGGGGAGAAGAGGGGTGGGGGGGGGGGGGGGGTGGGGATGGGGGGGGGGGGGGGGGGGGGGGGGGGGGAATGGGGAGACGAGAGGTAAGGATACTCATTCCGACCTGGTAACGGATACGATGAACACTCGCGACAACCTAATGCCTCCAGGATGCGAAACACAATTCAGTCAATGTATCACTCCAATCAATAACAGGAGAAGACGGCAGAGAACATTAGTGAAAACAATCGGGCATTGGGAAGCAAGAACGCTTGAGACGCAAAAAACTGCAGGCCACTGTTCGCGAGCAAACTGTAGCCATCATCAATTACTTTTAGAAAAAAAAAAAAAAAAAAAAAAAAAAAAAGAAAAAAGAAAAAAAAAAAAAAGAAAAGGAACGACGTTGTTCGACTATTCACGAAATACATATCAAGAATGACTTTGGTCTAATATGTTCTGCGTCTTTTTTTCCTTTCTTTCTGTCTATTGAAAACACCTTTTTTTTTTTTTTGTTCTTCCTTACGGTGAGAAATCAATTCTACTTGAAAGTTTTGGTCTTTTTTTTTTTTTTTTTTTTTTGAAATAGAAATCGAAAAGCAAAAACAAAACAAAAAAAAAAAAACAAAAAAAAAAAAAAAAAAAAAAAAAGAAAAGAAAGAAAGAAAAGCAAACGAATGAAAAAAAAAACAAAAACCCGCAATAATCCATAAGCGGAAGCCGTGTCTTTCGTATGGCATGTATTTTTAATCAAATCTAGCTGTATACTAAACATGAAAATAGTTCATCACTCTCTGTGTACAGAAATTTTGGAACTGGGCGGAAAACGAACCCGATGAATCAGGCTGTGTCCGCACTGAAAGAACCATGTCTTATCATGTAGTCCAATTCGACAACAACAACAACAACAACAACAACAACAACAACAAAACACATAAAACGCTTCATTGTGGTACATATGTGCAAACGTATGATAGTGGCATAACCGTTCTCTCTCTCTCTCTCTCTCTCTCTCTCTCTCTCTCTCTCTCTCTCTCTCTCTCTCTCTCTCTCTCTCTCTCTCTCCTCTCTCTCTCTCTCCCTTTCCCGTCACTATCATTTTTTTCCCTTCTTTCTTCTTCTTCTTCTTCATGCAAAAGCAAGCACACACACACACACACACACACACACACACACACACACACCACACACACACACACACACACACACACACACACACACACACTTGCACAATTATGTTTGTTATCAACATTATCGTCTGCAATCGATCGTCGAAGCTCAGCGAAACGAAGATGAAACAAAATTGACTTC
>JADBJO010001964.1:192500-195000 GCA_016801955.1 Conus betulinus | reverse complement strand
ACACCTCATTGGTCCATACAGTATAGAAGCGTACTTGACGTCCTCTCCACACGATCGCCTTCTCCATCTTCGTCATAGCCCTTTTGGGGCAGACAATAGAATTCATCTTAAGAGCCATACCCATCAAGAGAGTTGGGATATTATTCATCCCTCCCAATCCTCCCTCCTTCCAACGCATATTCATCATGCGCGGATCTCTATGTTAATTAATCATTCGGCGAGCTCTCGAGTCCTTTCCCTCCACACCTCCTCCCCGCTTCTCCCTCTCCCTCTTCTCCCCCCCCCCCCCCCCCCCCCCCACACACACACACACTTTGCCCCCCTCTTCTCCTCGCTTTCCCCCCCCCCCCCCACCACCACCCTCCCTTCATCCAAGCCCCTACTAGTGAAGGAGGATTCCCTGTAACCATCTCTGCTTGCAGTGTCTGAAGTGGAGACCATTACTTAAGCCCTTATCACATTAGGCATCTCTCTTCGGGCTCAAGTGCGAGAAAACGGATTTTGTTCTAGCGGTCGCTTTTTTTTCCTTCTTCGCCTCGTCACTGGTATGGTCGCAAGAAAACAGTATGCAGATTGATGGTCACGTGACTAGGAGTGGAGCTCGTTCCTCTCTCTCTCTCTCTCTCTCTCTCTGTCCTCTCTCTCTCTCTCTCTCTCTCTCTCTCTCTCCTCTCTCTCTCTCTCTCTCTTGCTGCTGTCTCTTTGTTGTGTATTCAACGCGCTTTTGAGGCATTTGGTTTCAAAGAAGTGTAGGAACCTTATAAGTTCATTCATGTTTGTCAAATCTGAAAGCGGAGACCAGTTCTCAATTCTTGGTGATGAAGGATACAGAACAAGAGAACAGAAAACAAAAGTCACGCCCACAGGAGATGAGCAGGCTACGGAGCATGCGGCCTTCACCTTGCTCTGACGGACTGATCGCTATCGCTATGTGGCTGTCTTGCTCAAAAAAGGTTACGCATGTTCAACTCCTCAGACTGGGCGAGTTTTCCTTCGTGCGGTCACCTGTATGTAAGTAATCACACTTCAGAGAAGATACACATGGAGGCACAACCATAATGTTTAAGGCGACGGCAGATGCGGGTCAGCACTGCAAAAGGAAGCACGACAACACACGACAACACTAGAAGCTCCAGCAACGACGTTCTACATAGTAGGAGGCCACAAAATCATGGTCTGGAACAGCTGTGATTTGAAGAGCATGGAATCAGAGGTTTGTTGGAGGGCGTGTATGACTTGGAATGCACAGCACACCTCCCAGGATGGGAACACCATCCTGATATCATCAGGAAGAGTGGCACGGTGCTGGACTTTGTTGTCCACTCAGGTTCATAACATGATCATCAACTCACTGTGTCATTCATAAGCGAAATGTATACCGAGAAGTGCACCAGTCTGGTCAACTATTTGAGGGGAATCCTGCCTCTAGTTTTAAGTTCTCTCGCCATAGAGGTTGAAGCAAAGAGGATCTGTGGATTCGTCAGCCTATGATCTCATGAAACAGCTCGGGATGTTTTTTTTTTTTTAAGAAGAGGACCAGAACCTTGAAAACACTGGAAGAGGCAGCTGAAAAAAAATTGTATCTGGATTTGGTGGAAGAAGAACAAAAATGAACTTCGTAAAGCTGAAATGTTTTGAATTTTGGCGATGTGGATGAGACATCAGTCTAAAAAAAGGGAGAAAAAAAAAAAAAAAAAAAAAATGAGAAAAAGAAAGAAAAAAGAAACAGAAAAAAATCCTATGCTATGAACGCCTATCCATCCAAAAGGGGAGGACAAGGACACTGGCATCTGAAGGGAATTTAGGAGTCATGATCTGGATGCAGCTAACTCCTTTAGAATGTCAGGAGTTCAGGGCCAAAACATTGTCTACAGGAGGCGAGCGGTTGGGGGTGGGGGTCTTCTCTGAAGACTTTCCTGGTGCCCACCTCTTCCTAGAGTTCCTTCCTACCCAAACTGGGCGAACATTCACTTGCCCAGTGTTAAAAAAAAAAAAAAGCAAGGCAAGCGCACTGGAGCGAAGGAATCCCACAGTATGGCGTAGACATAAGAGTCCTGTATTGTAAGGGCCCATCGTGGACGAGAGACTTGCTCAGTGTGAAGGCCTTTAGACTCTGCAGTGTGTAAAGCCACCGCACGAGAGACTTGCTACTGTGACGTACGCTTTAGAGTCCGATATTGTAAAGGCCGCTGCAAACGAGGAGTCAGTGTGAGCATCATGCACTCGCAAACACGCGACAATTTTCGCCACGGATGAACTGCGGTCTTACCGGATATCAATCGCAAAGGAGTTTACGGAAATCGGCGTACCATGTGGCCTCACACACACACACACACACACACACACACACACACACACACACACACACACACACACACACACACACACACACACACACACACACACACACACACACAGATCAGATCTTCTTTCTTGCTCTACCGCTTAGTTATGAGGGTAGCGTCCCTTGTTTTGATGAACTCTCTACTGATCTGTGGAG
>JADBJO010001964.1:175000-187500 GCA_016801955.1 Conus betulinus | reverse complement strand
TGGTTTGCGTCCGCTTCTCGACTGGCCCGCTTGCCGCCGCCTTGTGTGTGAGGTGAGTTATGGGCCCTGAAGGCAGCAGTTAAACGAGCACGTGATAATAGCTGGCGGTGTCCGCGAAGTCACTTCATGATTTCAGATTATGGCGGCCTCGCCGAAAGAGATCGTAAAGCATCTCTTCTTCTGGCTGCTCGCTGGAGGCACGCGGCTGCTGTCAAGGCATCGGCCAGTGCTCTGTCGCTGCCGTTTCCACGATGCTGTAGGCTATATACCTTACCTACAGGTGAGCGGAGATTGCCCTCTGACCACGCCACGTCCAAGAATATGACGGGTTGGTTGAAGACAAGTGAAAAGAAGATTTGTGGAGCAACAATAAAGCGATAAGCTGCTTCAGAGGAACGGGGGGGTTCTGTGGTTTTGGAAGGAGTGGGGAGTGGGAGAACGAGGGGGGGAAGTTGGGGACGGGTGACGTGGGGGGGATGATGGGGGGGGGGGGGGGGGGGGGGGCTAGAAAACAGGCAGAGGGTTGGCGGTGGGATGCGAGGGGTTGAGAAAGGTAAAATGTGTGGTGCGTCGGGAGAGAGGAGAGAGAGAGAGAGAGAGAGAGAGAGAGAGAGAGAGAGGAGAGAGGTGCTTACAACCCAACCGACTGCAAAAGGCATATCAGGGCCGTCACCTCGTTGAAGACAACTGTCATGTCAGATAAACCACACACACAAACGCGCGCGCGCACACACACACCACACACACACACACACAACACACACCACGCACGCACGCACGCATGCACGCATGCACGCATGCACGCTCGCACGCACGCACGCACGGCAGATACACACACACACACACACCACACACACACACACACATACACGCATCAGTCCATTCATACATTACATTAAAATACATCTTCTAAAACACACACACACACACACACACACACACACACACACACACACACACACACACACGCACACACACACACAACACGCACACACACACACACACACACACACACACACACACACACACACGCACGCACACACACACACACACACACACACACACACACACACACACACACACCACACACACACACACACGCACCACACACACACACACACACACACACAAAACACACACACAAACACACACACCACACACACACACACACACACACACACACACACACACACACGAAATGTCTTTAAAAATCTTTCTTCCATAAATTCTTCCACTCAGCAGTTCAAGTGGAACTGACTGTAGTCAGGAAAGCGTAAAGGGACGGTCTGGGCTAAGCTCCAGCTTCAATCATAATTATTCACACGGCCATTAGGCTGTTTGACTTTTCACCTTTTGACCTTTGTTACGGACTCTTTGGGTTGGGAGATATTTCAAATTCATCGGGACACAACGATGATCAATTCTCAACACAGACGCAACATAAACAGGGTATCTATGAAGTGTTCGAACAGCAATGAGACAGAACTGTCCTGTCTGCTGGTCAAATAATAACGGTTGTACGAAATGCAGTTAGCAGTGAGTTTGCCGCACCGCCCCCCCCCCCCCCCCCCCCCTCTCTCTCTCTCTCTCTCTCTCTTCCTTCCAAAGCGGATTTTAATGGAGCTTTTTTTGATCAAATGGGATGATGAAAGAGAAAAGTCTTCATCATTCTGCCGAGGACATTCGTTCATGATGTCTACACTATGCTGTTTACAGGCATTAACACCCGCTTGGTATGAGCAAATCGGTTTAAACTGATGTAAACCCGTCACCATAAATCGGGCAAAGGCATCAGGAGCTGGGATTTAAAAAAAAAAAAAAAAGTAAAAAGGTATGTGGTTGGGAGAGTTGAATGTTCATAATGCTCAGAGCGAGCAGCAAAATTCCGTGATTTCAACTCTCCCCTGGAGCGATGACACAAAACCTGTATGATCTCTTCCTCACCTCTTCCGGGGCCTCTCTCTCTCTCTCTCTCTCTCTCTCTCTCCTCACACACCATCTCTCCTTTCCCCGCACCATCACCCTTTCTCTCCCCTTCCCCTCTCCCCTCCAGCAATCTCAGCTAGGTCACACGTACATATCTTGTCACGGCTGCCTTCCCCTCTCTCTCTCTCTCTCTCTCTCTCTCTCTCTCTCTCTGTCCGAAGGTTGCGTTCAGCTACCAATCTTTGACAGGAAATCTTGGAGGAATGTTGGGGGGGGGAAGGGGGGGGGGGGGAGTTGTACAGAACACAAAAGACCGGGACTGTTGTTGTTGTTGTTGTTGTTGTTTTGTTTTCTTTCCTTCCCTCCGGTAATGGAAAAGTTATGTCTACGCTAGTGTTCTTTGCGATGCCATTTCCCCGTAACACACATGCGTATGATGGGCACTTAAAAGATCACTTTCCTTGTTTGTCATCTGGCATACAGGCTCGACTAGACAGCAATCATTTCATTCTGAACGGCTGTAATGTTCAAGTTCACGGTAAAAAGTTAACCCCCTCCCCCCCCCCCCTCAATCCCCACCTGTAGTCTACTGGTCGCAGGGGAGGTGACCTGTCAGAAGTTCACCGTGTCTAGGGTATGGCTTAATGGAGGGCGGAGACCAACCCTCTCCTTCCGCCGCCTTTGACCTTCCCTGACTGAATCAGGTCCCCATTTATTGCTGGGCGGACAGGACAGCGAAGGTATAAATCCAACCGCACCAGTGAATCGAACTCACAACCATCAGCTTCGAAGGCAAATGCTCTAACCATCTGATCATGTCTCCCTCAAAATTCACAGGATGTTTTTTTTTGTTTTTGTTTTGTTTTTTTTTTTTTTTTTTTTTTTTTTTTTTTTTTTTTGGGGGGGGGGGGGGGGGGGGGGGGGGGTATTTTTTTGGACAAGAGACGGCGCAAGTCGAGTTCACATCCTGAAAACAGCTCCAACCTCAGAAGGCCTAACAATCTCTCTGCCGATCATCAGAGAGCAGGAATATTCTGCCGGGTTCGAACCCGTCACAGTGGTGTAGTAGTTAGCGTCGCAGACTTGCAAGCTGAGAGATCATCGTTTGAGTCCCGGCAAAGGCAATGATTTGTGAGATTTTTCGACACCGGCCAACACCTACCCATAGTTTTGTGCGCTATAATCGAAGGGGAAGACGGAAATAACACGCTCGAATTTCGCCAACGTCCACTTAAGGAGGTGTGTTTCTGAGAGTATTGCTCATTTTCCTGACTAACGGTGCAGGTGTCTGTCTTTCTCGGGCCTGGTTGACACAACGATATATTTTTTTTTTTCAACGGCATCGCACAATTAAAGTCTATCATATAAACGCAAATCAGATTTGAATTCCACAGTATTATCTTGGTCATTCTCATCTTCATTCCTGATCTAAAAAAAAAAAAAAAAAAAAAAAAAAGGGGTGGGGGGGAGGGGGGGGGGGTGTTGTCGAAAGGCCTTGATGTGGTTATGTCGGCTAACGGTGCGTACAATTTTAAACGGCCTTGATGTGAGAGTACACAGTGTAAAACCACAAAAATATTTTACACCCGCAGGCAGAACAACTCGCATAACTCACATAAGGCGGCCCGCACACGTAGGAAAAATGAAGCGTTGAGCCAGCGCTCAGGCAGTCTTGCTAAGACTGTACCCTGCAGACATAGCCAGCCACACGCAAGACACACGGTGAAGTGTGACCTTTCTCCTTGCTTGATGCCAGCGTTCTTTGCCACGGAAGCGCGAAAAGCCTGCCGTTCTAAGAAAGACATTTAATAACAAACAAGTAGGGTGATTCTTGCACCCACAAGAAAACAAATCCACTCCCATAACTCCAAAGGGAATCCTGCTTACGATACCGACTCGCCTAGCAGATATGACAGCACAGTGCGCACAGAACAGACAAAGGAAACACCCCCCCCCCCCCCCCAAAGGATGCTCCTTGCTCGCCTTTTATACCCCTATATACCTTGGTTGTTCTGTGTGCTCTGTGTTGTCATATCTGCTAGGTGATACGGTGTCGTCGGCAGCATTCCTTTGTGGAGTTACGGGCTCGTATTTGTTTCGTCGTAGGAGCAAACGTTACCCTTCTTGTTTATTATGTACTGTTTCTTGCTTCATTTCCTGTTTACTTTCATTTTAAAGACATTCAGGTCATTGTGGTATGCTAGCAGAGCAAAAACCTGGCAGCAAGTCTGACGTAAGCAGTCAGACATTCATGCTTTAATACTGACACACACACCTGTCAGTAAACTTCAGTATTCGATCCCACTGACCGCACAGTGTATTTTCATCAATCGATCATACCTGTCAGTAAACTTCAGTATTCGATCCCACTGACAGCACGTGTATTTTTATCAATCGATCATACCTGTCAGTACACTTCAGTATTCGATCCCACTGACCGCACGTGTGTGTTTTTATCAATCGATGTCAAGCGGCGAGTTCGTCGCACCAAGATTCATTCATGAGTCTTCCCATTTTGTTCAAGTAGTTGCTCTAAACTGTTCAGGCTAACCTGATTCTTTTTCTATTTTATTTATCTGTTTATTCATTTGTTCATTTCTTTTCCTCTTCATTTATTCTAGTCTGGTGTGCTTCAGCGTTGCTTGTGGAACATGTCGTTTTTCATCGTTCTGCATTCTTAACTAACGAATACGCGGTATGATTGAATTAATGAGTGAATCAGACTCAGCGAAAAGAGTTACCGCTCTGAAGGGGAAGTCACTCATACATGGTTTGTCTCCACCTGATCTCAGAAAGCAGTTCTGATCAGGCCAGGCGACCAACATGGACAGGGACAGATAACCGGAGCAGCACACGGCTCTCATCTGACAACTTGCCATTCTAAAGCTGACGTCCGTAGATCAGATCTGTGCTTGAAACTAGAGTGTTTCGACCTGTAAAAACCTGCCTCGAAAACTTTGCTTCGTCTTCGGCTGCATAAGCAATGAACGTAGAACGTCGCTCGCTGACTGAACGCAACTCAGGTAGGAGGATGGTATGGTGTTCAATTCTGGCCAAAAGGACGCAACTTGTCACAAGGGCGTTGATCAAGCGAGAGGGGGGGGGGGGAGGGGGGGGGGGAAGAAAGAGTGCGGCGGGGGGGGGGGGGGGGGGGGGGGGGGGGGGCTGGGGAAGAATTGAGATGAAGGGTTACAGGTGGGAAGGAAGGTGTGGGGAGGAGTGGAGGGAGGGGAGGGGCGGGTGAGATGGGGAGGATGGGGGGTGGGGGGGGGGTTGGAGGGGTTTGCTGCGAGGCCCGGTAAAGGGGAACGTGTTATGTATGGGCGGTCATCCGTCATCGTCAATTTGGCCAAGATGAATCGAGTGTCTAATCCGGCGGGATTTTCCTTCTCATACGTCCGCGTGTCTTACATGCTGAGAACATGCGTCCATCTAATACCTTCCTTCTTCGAGGTGTTGAGCTTTCTTCTATTTTTATAAGCCGTGCAAGGCCTCTTTGTGTGCAGTTGTGTGTGTGGGGAGTTTTCTTTTTTTCCATAATGTTTGTGTGCATGAGTTGACATGATATCAAGAGACTCGTATGAGAGAGAGAGAGAGAGAGAGAGAGGGGGGGGGGGGTCTGCACTGATTTATCAAACATGTAAAGTCTACCGCTAACTCATGAAAACTAACTAAAGCAAAGAATTACTGTTCAATGGTCAACTCATGCAGGAAAAAATATAGCTATAGCATAAAAGAAATGCTCAAGGTAAGCAAGTCACACCTTGACTGTTTTTACAACACACACACACACACACACACACACACACACACACACACACACACACACACACTCACTCACTCACTCACACACACATACACACACGTACGTACGTACGTACACACACACACACACACACACACACACACACACACACACACATATATATATATATATATATATATATATGTGTGTGTGTGTGTGTGTGTGTGTGTGTGTGTGTGTGTGTGTGTGTGTGTGTGTGTGCGTGCGTGCGTGCGTTGAAGCGCCCGCAGAAAGTTTGGAAACTGGTACGGGAAGAATTTTCAAACAATAGAAAAAAAAAATTAATTTACCTAATAAGGATGCGCGAATACGTGTGATCCATAACACGAGGTGTTTTCTGTAAGTAGGTCAAATTCTAGAAGGTAAGTAAGGTAAGTAATGTTGCTTATACCCCCAGCCGACCGCAAAGGGCCATCAAATCAGTGCCGTCACCACGTTGAAGTCAGCTCACAAATCTTCAGAAAAAAAAAAAAAAAAGAAAAAAAAAAAAAAGAAAGGTTTCACACGTCTCTTTAAAATACACCTTCTGAAAACGCACCAGAAACTTTTTTTCTTTAAGAACCTTCTTCCGTAAAATCTTAGATGAGATGAAAAATGTTCATCTCTTTCAGAATTTCAAAAATCACGTCAGGTGGGACATCTCTAGATGAAGAAGAAGCTGAACAGTATAACACGTGATACCCCAAATGTGTTGAAAAAAAAAAAAAAAAAAAAAAAAATTGATCAGTTGTGAAACTGGTGTGCAAATCCTTTAAGAGATCTTAGCAGGAACCGAGAGGTAAAGAAAGGTAGGTAGATCAATACAAACTAACCCGGTTCCAGGCCGAAGATTCGTCGCTCAGTGCAAGAGAATTTTTGCGAGGCGGAAATGAGATGTATAGTGTACACCTTCGTCACTGAACACGGAAGTTGGACCAGATCAATCTTCAATCTTGCGCGTGATGTGACGGCTATGGATTGGGATCAACGACTGGCTCTCTCTCTCTCTCTCTCTCTCTCTCTCTCTCTCTCTCTCTCTCTCTCTCTCCTCCACCCCTCTCTCTCTCATGATCCTTTCCCTCCGCCTCCCTAAGCTCACTCTCTTCCCCTACACGCTACTCTTCTTCTTCCATCGTAAGATCATTTGAGGCGAGTGGTGTTTCCCCAAATTGTATGGAATACAACACACAAACGCTGTGCACGCAGGCACATGCCCATCCCCACCTCCACCCCTAACCCTCCACACACATGCGCACGCGCGCACGCACGCGCGCACACACACACACACACACACACACACACACACACACACGCGCGCGTGCACGCACACACACAAACACACACACACAACGCACGCACGCACACACACACACACACAACACACACACACACACACACACACACACACACACACACACACACACACACACACACAACACACACACACACACACACACACACACACACACACACACACACACAACACATATATATATATATATATAGATAGATATATATGATAGATAGATAGATAGATAGATAGATAGACAGATATAGATATATACAGCGTGTGCATGTTCACACACAGCCTAAGGTTACTCGGACGGAAACCCCGACATATAGGCCAACATCTGGGTTTGTATAGGGAGGCGATGCGGTGGGGATTGGGATGTACGGAGTATGGCATGCAAAGCTGTCAAAAAAAACAAAAAAAAAAGCACAGAAAATATGTCAAGGACAATTTTTCTTTTTCATTATTTGTTTGCCCTGAAGTGTGTCCGTCACTTGTGGACGAAAACTCGATCTACATGGACGGACCATTTATCTCCTACGTAATAGGGGGATTCCTGAACCACCTCTCTCCTCGCTCCCTCTCTCTCTTCATCTCTCTCCCTCTCCCCTCTCTCTCTCTCTCTCTCTCTCTCTCTCTCTCTCTCTCAACCATGTCCTTAGGGACATAGAACTGCATCACGTCGTGGAGTTTCTTGTTTGATTTCAGACGTTAATATCAATCAACACAAATTATCCTTCATTCACCTTTGGAGAATTTGCAGAAAGATCAAGGTGGGGTCGACATGATCAGCTGCTTCAGTGTTTGGTTGTTGTGTTGTTGTTGTTGTTGTTGTTGTTGTTGTTGTTGCCGCCGCTGCTGTTGTAATTGTTGTTCCGAAACTGGCACAGCAAATCAAGTCAACTTTGGACTATAAAAACTATGCTGTTCACCATATGATTTTTGTCTTTTGTGCTATTCACCACGTGACTTTTGACTTTTGTGCTGTTCGTCCTAAGTGACTTTTGACTTTGGTGCTGTTCGCCACGTGACTTATGAGTTTGTGCTGTCAACCCTTCGTGACTTTTGACTTTTGTGCTGTTTCGCCACGTGACTTTTGACTTTTGTGCTGTTCGCCACGTGACTTTTTTTGTTTTGTTCGCCACGTGACAATTGACTTTTGCTGCTCGCCATGAGACTTTTGACTTTTGTGCTGTACGCCACGTCCTGTTTAGCATGTGACTTTTGACTTTCACCATTTGGCTTTTGACTTTGTGCTATCACTTTTGTCCCTGCTTTTAGACAAGAAACAAATCAAGAGCCAACTTTTAAAAATCTTGTGACCTACGCAAAAGTTAGGGTGGAAAGGACTGAGAATGGCCTACAAATGCAACAGATTGTGTACACATGTATTGGTCAGTTCCGCTTTTTTTTTTAACTGGTCCACCGTTGAGCCAGAAATCGTCACAAGCGTTCCATCTCAATTCCCGCCTTACCTTCTCTGCTGTCCATTCTCCCCTGCAGATATCACACACACACACACACACACACACACACACACACACACACACACACACACACACACACACACACACACACACACACACACACAGAGAGAGAGAGAGAAATGGGGAAGAGAAAAAAAAAAAACACTCACCTCACCTTTCTCTTCCTTGCCATGAAATCCGTTCTCCTCTTTCGCTGCCATCTCCTTCCCTTTCTCTCCACCACCACCACCACCACCCTCCACCACCACCACCACCTCCTCCTCCTCCACCCCCTCCTCCTCCTCCTCCTCCCCCATCACCATCGTCGCTCTCCTCCTTCCTCTTCGCCCCGTCTTCGTCCTCCTCCTCGTCCTCATCTCCGTTGGCGTCGTCGTCGGCGTCGCCGCTGCGGTTCCGGGGCGACCAGGTCATCTTGTTCTCCTTCTTCAGGCGGCGCCGGGCGTTGGCGAACCAGGTGGAGACCTGGTGAGGGTCATCTTGGTGATGATGGCCAGCATGATCTTCTCGCCTTTGGTCGGGTAGGGGTTCTTGCGGTGCTCGTACAGCCAGGCCTTCAGGGTGTTGGTGTTCTCCCGCGTAGCGTTCTTCCGTCGGGCCGCGCTGTTGATGTCCATGGCGCCGTAGCTATAGGGTGAAAGGAAAAAGAAAAAGAAATGAAAAGACAGACAGCTGATAAGGAAGGTTTTTTGGGGGGGGGGGGAAGCAAGAAGACACAACAAGAGGTGCAGCGGTGGGAAGGTTGGGGGAGAAGGGGAGAAGGGGGTGGGAGGTGGGGAGGGGAGTGGAGAGGACGAGGAAGGGATGGGGGAAGACGAAGGCGCACGAGTCAGTATAAACAGAGAAACGATCAACAGAAAGAAAAGAGACGCAAAAAAAAAAAACAAAAAAACAACAAAAAAGAAATGAAAGAAAAGAAAGAAAGAGAGAAAGAAAGAAACCAGGACAGAGAGAAAAGATAGGAAAGAAAGAGAAAAAAAAATGAAAGGAAAGATAAGCAGAAAAAAGAGCATAGTATACGAACGGGAGGAAATAACGTAAAGAAAAGATGCAAAAGAGGGTAAAAAGAAAAACAAACAAACAAACAACAACAAACGGACACAAAACGGCACAAAAGAAAAACCACGTAAAAAAAAAAAAAATGAAAAAGATATACCAAAAACTAAGACACCCCCCCCCCCCCCCCCCCCCCCCCCGCAAAAAAAAAAAAAAAAAAAAAAATGATAATAAGATAAAGAAAACACAAGCAGAAAGACAAATGGACAGATAAGACAAACAAACAAACAAACAAAAAAAACCAAATGAAAGACAAACGACTATAAGATGCATACAATTTTTTTTTATGACAGAAAGAACACAAAAGAAA
Source organism: Conus betulinus (assembly GCA_016801955.1). Taxonomy (NCBI): domain Eukaryota; kingdom Metazoa; phylum Mollusca; class Gastropoda; order Neogastropoda; family Conidae; genus Conus; species Conus betulinus. Next base: position 177,649 of record JADBJO010001964.1, on the reverse strand, counting down.
AAAAAACAAACAGAAAGAAAAACACATGAGAGAAAGACCAAAAGACAGACACAGACAGAAGACATAGCAAGGGGTAAAAAAAAAGACAACAAGAATGATAAAGGGACAGTAAGAACAGAACAGAAGGGAAAAAGACGACCAGAAAGGAAGAGTGCAGTAGAGAACAAAGAAAAAAAAGAGATATACGGGACACAAAAGAGAAAAAACAGAAAGAAAGGACTCGAGAAAAACACAAGAAAGGGAAAAGAAACAGAAAGGAAAGACAAAACGAAACGAAAAAAAAACAACACGAAAACAAAACAAAAGCAAAAAAAAAAAGAAGAGAGAGAGAGAGAGAGAGAGAGGGGGGGGGGGGGGGGGGGATAAAAAACGGAGAAAACGAGGAAACAAAGAAAAACACACACACACACACACACACACACACACACACACACACACACACACACACACACCACACTCACCCCACCCACCCACACACACACACACACACACACAACACACACACACACACACACACACACACACACACACACACACACACAACACGCAACACACCACACACACACAAACAACCCGACACGAATGATGGAAAGAAAAATGGAACGAAATGATGCAAAATACGAATAGAAATTTTAAAATAAGTGACAAAATACCGAGCAAGCAAAACGAAACACCAATAGAAAACCAAAAGAAGGGTATACGAAAAAGAAGAATTAAAAACAGGATAAAATGAAACGGGCTGAATGAAACAGCAGAAAAAGAGAGAGAGAGAGAAACAGAACAAAAGAAAAAAGAAGGGATACTAAAGATGAAAAGAAAGCCATACAAAAGAAAGGGGGCACACAAGAACGAAGAAATATTAAAATATAAAGAAAGGGACATCAAAGAAAAAAAAAAACAACGAACGTGGAGAGAAAAAGACATGAAAAAAAGACACAAAAAGAAGGAAAACTGGGGGCGGGGGGGGGGGGGGGGGGGGGGGGGGACCACACGAAAATACAGAAACGAAGAAGATAAAAAGGACACACAGAACGAAAGGACTTATGAGGGAAAAGTTTTAAAGAGTCATGGAAAGAAAGAGCATAACAAAAAAAGACGTTAAGGACATAAGGAACATTAAAACAACAAACACAAAAAAACCAGTAAGGATGTAAACAAGAACAAAAACAAAAAAAGAAAAAACGGCCGGAAAGAACGAAAAAAGACAATATTGTGCAAAGAAAGAAAGAAAGACAAGCGAACACACACACACACCCACACACACACACACACACACACACACACACACACACACACACACACACACAGGGGAGAATGAAAAGGGTGGGGGAATTAAGATTAGATGAAATGCAGAAATTCGAATCGATTTTTGTTCCAGCAACACGCAAGCATTAAACGACGACGACGACAACAACAGCGACGACGACGACAACAACACACACAACAACAACAACAACAGACACAAAGAAAATAAACAGCCAAAGACCAATAAATGGGGAAAGTCCGGGTATACGAATATACATACTATAACAAATGTACCTAATTACCAAGACTGACACTATATGCAGGAATCGCAGGGGAGGAGGGAGGGAGGGGGGGGGGGGGGGGTAGAAGAAAGAAAGAAAGACAGAAAGTAAGAAAGAAACAAAAGAACACCACAGAAAAGGACAGAGAAAAATTACAAACAAACCAACAAAGGATTACAATGTACGATGACGTAATGTTGAGTACCAGGTATGATTCAGGCTCACCGAAAGAAGCAAACAACCAAAGAACAGCAGCAGCAGCAACAACAACAACAACAACAACAACAACAACAACAACAACAAGAAGACCATTACAACGACACAAACATCCATGAGAAAGGCTTCGCTTGATGTGGCTGAAACTGACAGGAGTGCAGTTGGACTGAAGAGGAGCAGACACTACTCTAGCGCACTTGACAGAAAAAAAAGGACAGAGGACCGTCTAATTAGGGGAATATATCGTATTGAAAACCGATTCGTCTGACAGCCCCACTCCCCCTCGCCCCCACCCCCCCCCCCCCCCCCACCCCCCCTCCCGCCCCGTCCCATACTTTCCCCCTCTACCTCCCCATCCCCATCCCCTTCCCCCCGTCCCCCGATGTTTTCCTCGCCCATCTCCACCCCTACCCCTCACCCCCATCAGCCGACAACGAAAGCCGTCGACCTTCGCAAGGCTTCAATAATAAAAAAAAATTTTAGAAAAAAAAGACTAGTATGAATAATGAAAGGGTACTTACAACTTCATCAACGTCACAAACATGCGGACAGCTGTCATAACAGTATCAATAAAAACTGTGTGCAGCAAGTTTCATCTAACTAACTCGCCCAGTGAACCCTCACCTCCCTACCCCACCCACCACCCCTGCTCCCAAGAGAGAGAGAGAGAGAGAGAGAGAGAGAGAGACAGACAGACAGACAGACAGACAGAGGGAGAGAGGCGGGATGGAGGGGACAGGATGATTATTTCATTTGCAGGTCTTTGTCCCGGCCATCTGAGTAGGGGTTTGTGAACTTCATTATACATACAACAAAATTTAACACTCATAAAGTAGCGAACGTCAGTATATAAGTGAACAGAGAAAGAGAGAGAGAGAGAGAGAGAGAGAGAGAGAGAGAGAGAGAG
>JADBJO010001964.1:167500-170000 GCA_016801955.1 Conus betulinus | reverse complement strand
TTCTATTTACCACACTCTTGTGCAAGCTCTCGTGTCGGTTCCCACTCCTATCAATCGCTGTTTATATCTGATCATCTGACAGCGGATGACTATTGTGGCATGAAACGTGTACCAGGCCATTTTCCTGATCGACCAGGGTAGAGGGGGGAGGGACACACTCACACACACACAAACACACACCACACACACACACACACACAACACACACACACACACGCACGCACGCACGCACGCACGCACACACGCACGCACACGCACGCGTGCGCACGCACACACCACCACACACACACACGCGCTTGCACGAACGCACACGCACGCACTCACGCAAGCATAAACACACGCACACACTACGCGCGCACTCCACACACACACACCACACACACACACCACACACACACACACACACACACACACACACACCACACACACATACACGTGCGCACACGCGCGCGGATCGGTCACAAACTCATTAACATAACCAAAAGTACATAGAGAAAATGCACTAGCCAGACAAGAAGGAGACCGGGGAAAAAATACTTGCACAGAGAGAGAGAGAGAGAGAGGAGGGAGGGATGGACAGGCATACAGACAGAACAGCATACAGACACGACAGACAGACATACTGACAGACTTGCTGACAGCACACATCTTGACCAGACAGGTACATACAGATAAATACAGACAGAAACAGAGGAAAAGAAGGAATGCGGCGAGAACTAAGCGGAGGGAGAGAGAGAGAGACAGAGATGGTGAGGATGGGGAGGGGAGAGAGAGGGGAGCAAGAAAGAGAGAGAGAGGGGTGAGATGAGAGGAGGAGAGAGAAAGAGAGAGGGGAGAGAGAAAAGAAAGATGAGAGAGAGAGAGAGAGAAAGACAGAATTGAGAGAGAGAGGAGACGAGAGAAGAGGAGCTGGAAAGATAGAGAGAGATAGAGAGAGAGAGGAGAGAGAGAGAGACGGACAAAAACACACGGACCACTCTCGTCTCACTATCTCTCTCTTCTCTCTCTCCCCCCCCTCTCTCTCTCTCTCTCCTCTCTCTCTTTCTTCTCTATCTCTCTCCCTCTCTCCCCTCCAGATCTGACGCCTGGTGCCAGACAGACTCAGTAAACAGCAAAGAATGAAGGGTCACACCAAGCTATCCCCCCCCCCCCCCAACCTTCAAACCACACACCAAGGGGGCGTCAGACCAGAGCCAAGGACTTTGCTAGAGGGCTGTCCACTTGACTTCTTTGACAGACACCGTTGTTTGGGCCATGTCAGGTGGACATCACGGGAGAAGAGGCTTGAGGTGGTGGGTGGTGGTGGGAGGAGGTGGGGGTGGGGGGGGGCGTGGTTGGGCGGTGGGAGGTTGAGGTTCGTCTTGCGTGGGTGGGTAGGTCGGTTGGTGGGTAACATTTTGGTCAGGGATCTCCCGCCGAAAAGCCCTGTTGACAGTTTGTGTAAAGTTAAGGGTGGCGACACGAAATAACGCTCGGAATAAACTTCTCAGCGGTTCGGTGTTCTGTTTATTTTTTTTTTTTTTGTTTTTGTTTGTTTGTTTTTTTTTTTATCGGTTTGGCCTTGCTGTCTGGTCTGCCTGCTGTCTGTCTGTCTGTCTGTCTGTCTGTCTGTCCGTCTGTTTGTCTCCTCTCCCTACACCCACATCAGTCTCTTCCCGTGTGTCTGTCTGTCTGTCTGCCTTGTCTGTGTGTCTGTGTGTCTGATCTAATCTGTTCTTTGTCTCTGCCTCTTCCTCTTTCTTTCTCTCTCTCCTCCTCGCCTCTCTCGGGGGATCTCCTCTCTCTCTCTCGGGTCTTCTCTCTCCGTCTCTCTCTCTTTAGCTCTCGCAAACACTGTGACAACAATAGCAGGAGTTACACACCAATCCAAAAGTCAACACCCGAAACTCCTAACTCCACTACCCTTTTCTTCTCTCTCTCATCTCCTTCCATCCCCTTCTGAACGTCTGAACGCTGTATCTACAAGAGAGAGAGAGACGAGAGAGATGGGGGTGTGCGAGAGACAGACAGACAGACATGGAGAGTGAGAGAGAGGAGACGGAGACAGACTAGAGAGTGGATGAGAGAGAGAGAGAGAGGGAGAGATAGAGATAGAACCGGCGGACAGAAAGACTGGATACCTAAAGAGAGAGAGAGAACCGAACTATAGATAGAACAGATAGAGGGAGAGAACAGAGAGAGAGACAGACAGAGAGATAGACAAACATACAGACAGACAGACAGACACACAGGACAGAGAGGAAATGTCTCTTCCTTTCTGACTGCCACACTCCCCATCACCCCACCTCTTTCCCCCCCCCTATTCACCCATCCTCCCCCCCCCCTATTCCCCCCACCCCCCCCCCCGCCCCATTCCCCCCCCCCCCCCCCCCCCCCCCCCCCCCCCCCCCCGCCCCCCGAAAGTCTTTAACGGAAATAGCCAAGAAGCGCCCGGGCCTGCGCACGGCAAAAGCGTTAATTAGTGGTTACCTGTGTGTCGTCCCTGTTCCGAAGCACCCCG
>JADBJO010001964.1:162500-165000 GCA_016801955.1 Conus betulinus | reverse complement strand
AGAGAGAGAGAGAAACGAGGGACACGAGGGAAGAAGAAAGAGACCCAGCTGGGGAGAAAGAAAGAGAGGGAGAGAGAGTGGGGGATAGAAAGGAAGTGAGGAGAGAAAAGCCGACGAGAGAGAAGAGAGAGAGAGAGAGAGGGGGAGATAGAGAGGAAGTGGAGAGCGGGGGGGGGAGAAGAGAGAGAGAGAGAGAGAGAGAGAGAGGAGAAGAGAGAGAGAGAGAGAGAGACAGACAGACAAACCGACCGAGAGCTGACAATACTAATAAGGGTAATGACAACAATAATTCTGGAATGGCTGTGCCACCACCACCAAGACCACCACCATCGACCATCACCATCGCCGCCACCGCCGCCACCACAACTAATTACTACTAAACAAGCAGAAGCAAGCGACAACAATGATGATATTAATAAGTCCCGATCTCTAACAATCCTTCCACCGGGCGTCGGACACCACAAACGCATTTGCAGGTCCACTCAATAAACATTATCGATGGGGCTCTAACAAAAAGGAGTAGGGTGGAGAGAGGGTGGATAGTCTACACGACTGGATGGGGGGGGGGGGAGGGGGCTGGGTGGTGGTAGGAGCGGAGGGGAAGGGAGACGGAGGAAGGGGAAGGGCAGTGGGGGTGTGTGGGGGTGGGGGGATGAGGAGTGGGGTGGGTGGGTGGGTTGGGAACCCTGAAAAAATGACACTGACCTTCGGGAAGGAAAAGGAGTAGGCTAAAACAAATTAAACATTCATCAGTTTGCTGTAAAACATCCCACACTGCAGAGATCATGTGCCCTGATTCTTACTGGCTGAAATTAAAACACACACACACACACACACACACACACACACACACACACACACACACACACACACACACACACACACACGAGGACAAAACAAAAAAAAAAAGAAAAGGGGAAAAAAAAGAAAAAGAAAGAGAGAGGAAAGGATCAAGAAAAAAAAAACAGAAAAAAAAAAAGAAAAAAGACAAGAAATGAAAAAAAGAGCAAGCCAACCATTTTACCCTCGTCGGTTTTGAAACCTTCTGAGCCGCTTCTTTACAGAATTGTTCAGGTTGAAACAGGAGTGAGACTTGATTTCTGGATACATTTTGGTCTGCAATTTGTCACAGAGTTCACATCTTTCCTGCTAGCTAAGAGATCATTTTCGCTTTGAGCTGGCACTTGACGAACATGGATATGAAGGATCTATTTCCAGATGCTTTTCTCCTGTCATTTTCGCTTTGAACTGGTTCTTTACGAACATGGATATGAAGGATCTATTTCCAGATTCTTTTCTCCTATCATTTTCGCTTTGAGCTGGTTCTTTACGAACAAGGATATGAAGGATCTATTTCTGGATGCTTTTCTCCTTTTTTGCTCATTTGGAAGTGCCTCTCGTCAGCAAAGGAACCAGGACCCAGTGGTTATAAGCCTGATGAGCTTCAAACTGCTGCCGATTGCTGGACCATCTGTAATCCACTAGGAGAAACCTTCCTGTATACACAGCGCTCATATGAGAAGAGTCTGAATTCGTGCTAAAGCCCAAGCAAATACATAACTTCATTGCAGCTCAGTGGACATTTAAAGGGGTAAAAGTAGGGGATGGTAGAGATGCAACGTCGAAAAGAGACCACCGTCTTCGAAGTATTTCTGAGCATCATATTGAAACTATCAAAGTATGTGTGACAATCAGAAAAAGAAAAAATTCAATGCATTTCTGGCATTACACGGAAGCATCATACGTGTGGGTTAAAAAACAGAAATATTTTGTGTTTTTCGATACGTATCCTGGCAGTATATGCAAACTGTCAAAGCATGTGTTGAAAATAGAGACATTTGTGTCTTCAGTGCATTTCTCATTCCTCATCCATTTTGCGCCCGATTCGGAAAAAAGACTGATGATGATGTTCGCTCTTCGTTTCCATTTTTCATTCCATATCCATTGGTTGTCTTAATCAAATGTTGTTTGTCTTTCGCAAAGAAGACCAAAGAGGTCGAAACGCGTCGTGTTTTGTCTTGTAATTTGTTTGTCTCTTTCGTTCGACGGAGTATTAATTGCCTTCTTTTTTTTTTTTATTCCATTTCCGCCTACGGTCACCTCCCTTTGAAATCATCAACATGCATTTCACTAGTTTAGAGCCAACGTTTTTCAAGACATTATAGAGAGAACTTATGTAGCGCCAATCCCCCGCCCAGAGACCAAGCTCTAAGCGCTTTACAATCCGCATTCTCGTTTCTACAACGGGCTGCCTGTTGGCGTTTCATCCAGTCGTTTTCCCGTGTCATTCTCTCAATATCGTTCATTCAACTAACTCTTTCATTCTTTCGATTTATTACGTGCATGATGTGTGTAACGAGTCATCCATACCAACGGCCAAACTGGCCTTCTCTTCCGAGAGTTGGTGATAGGATTTTACGTGTGTGCAAGATGTTATGCGTGCCTTCACACACGGAACCTCGGTTTATAGTCTCATTTGAAGGACGGTTTGGGAAATGGA
>JADBJO010001964.1:155000-157500 GCA_016801955.1 Conus betulinus | reverse complement strand
AACCTCTTACCCATTTTCATTCCTTCCCCTTCCCCCCATCCCACCCCCCCCCCCCCCCCCCCCCCCCCCCCCCCCCCACACACCCACTTCACCCCAAACCCCCATCTCCCCTTCCTCGTCCTTCATCTTCTCCAGGGTCCGTCAGGGATCATCCCCCCCCCCCCCCCCCTACCCGAGGCCCAAACCTCCCTCCCCTTCCCTCTCCTCCCCTCCCCATCACCCCCCCGCCCCCCACCCCCTTCCTTCCTTCCTTCCTTCCCCCACCTTCACCTACTCCCACACAACATAGCCTGACCGTGAGAGGCCCGAGGGAGGAGGAGGAGGAGGGAGGAGGAGGAGAGGAGGAGGCGGAGGGAGGTGAATTGCGGACGAATCGTGGAGGGAAGAGTGGTGACAGATCCAGATTTCGCTGTCTGTCAACGTGTCGCGGGAGGAGATTCATTCATTTGGAGGGCTCGGGTTAGTGTTTTGGGATTCTGCTCCCGTTACCTCCCTCCCCCTCCCCTTCCCCTTCCCCCTTCCCCTCCTCCCCCCCCCCCCCCCCCCCCCCCCCCCCCCCCCGGTCACCCCTCCAAGATGCCCCCCACATGACGCTCCCCTTTCGTTCCTCCCGTTTCCATCCGCTGTCTCTCTGTCTCTCTGTCCCTGTCCTGTCTGTCTGTCTGTCTCGTCCTGTCTCTGTCTGTCTGTCTCTCTCTCTGTCTCTCTCTCTGTCTCTCTGGTCCTCTGTCTCTCTCTCTCTCTCTCTCTCTCTCTTGATTGACATTAAAGGTTTTCCTTGGTTCTGAGGTTTCTCTCTCTCTGTGTCTCAGGTCACTCTCTCTCTCTCTCCCTCTCCTCTCTCCTCTCTTCTCTCTCCTGAGAGTGAATGTGTGTGTGAGTGTGTGCGAGTGAGTGTGTGTGTGTGTGTGTGTGTGTGTGTGTGGTGTGTGTGTGTGTGTGTGTGTGTGTGCCTCTCTCTCTGTCTCTGTCTGTCTGACCATCTATCTGTCTGTCTGTCGTCTCTGTCTCTCTCTCGATTGAGATTAAGTCTCTCTCTCTCCTCTCTCTCTCTCCTCTCTCTCTCTCGATTGAGATTAAGTCTCTCTCTCTCTCTCTCTCTCTCTCTCTCTCTCCTCTCTCTCTCTCTCTCTTCTCTCCTCTCGCTCGTTCGCTCGCTCGCTGTTTCGTCTGTTTCTTTTTCCCTGGGTTCACGTGGGTGCGAAAGGAACAGAAGGCCATTTAGAGGAGAAGGAGGAGGAGGAGAAGGAGGAGGAGGAGAAGGAGAGGAGGAGGGGGCAGGGAAGAGAGTCGCATAGAGACAGAGGAAGGTATGGAGAGGGGGCGAGGAGCGTGGTATAGGTGTGTGTCTGTGTGGGGTACGGGGGCGGGGGGGAGGGGGGGGGGGGGGGGATGGGGGTGGAGGAGGGGTGCGTATCACCTTCTTTCATTGTGTTTTATTTCATTTTGATTTCATTTCTTTTTTTTTTTCATTTTATTTTGTTTTCCTTTTATTTCTTTCTATTTTATTTTTGTGGCGGCGGACTTGTCCAGAAAGATCTGTCTCCGTTCTGCTTGGTCGTATGTTCTTTATTCCCCTCCCCTATTTGTTTTGCGTGTAATTATTTCTGTATTTTTTTTGTGTCTTTCTTTTTTAAATATCTCCCCCCCCCCCTCTCTCTCTCTCTCCCTCCTGTTTTGCGTGTGATTGTTCTCTGTATTATTTTCTGTCTACCTTTTAAAAAAAATCTCTCTCTCTCTCTCGCCTCTCGCTCTCTCTCTCTCTCTCTCTCTCTCTCCTGTTTTGCGTGTGATTGTTTCTGTATTTTTTTGTGTCTACCTTTTTTTTTTAAAAAAATATCTACTCTCTCTCTCTCTCTCTCTCTTTCTTTCTTTCTTTCTCTTTCTCTCTCTCCCTCTCTCTCTCCCTCCTGTTTTGCGTGTGACTGTTTCTGTATTTCTTTGTGTCGACCTTTTTTTCAAATATCTTCTCTCTCTCTCTCTCTCTCTCCCCTCTCTCTCCCTCTCCTCTCTCTCTCTCTCTCTGTCTGTTCCTATCGCGCGTCCGCTCCTTTGCAGAATTTGTAGAAAGTCTTGAATTGGGGGGGGGGGGGGGGGGGGGGGGGTGGAGAGGGAAGGGGTTTGAGTGGAGGGGGGGTGGACTGGGGCGGGAGATATTTCTGAAAAAAAAAAGCAAAAAAGGCAGCAAGGCAGAGAGAGAGAGAGAGAGAGAGAGAGAGAGAGAGAGGAGAGAGAGAGAGAGAGAGAGAGAGAGAGAGAGAGAGTGTGTGTGTGTGTGTGTGTGTGTGTGTGTGTGTGTTCAGTTTCTTCAGTTTAACGTCCTTCCACTAAAAGTGATATCAGACGATGTGTTGAAGTATATGAAATGTGCGTAACTGGTTATAAGTCATTACAGTAAAACACAAGTGGTGGTTGAACTGTCAAGCGGATCTGCTGTGAAGGACTGGTAGGCCCTGGGTGGACGGGACGGTGGGTGTCGAGCGACCTTCCGTGGTCTCTG
>JADBJO010001964.1:120000-132500 GCA_016801955.1 Conus betulinus | reverse complement strand
GACCTCTTTGGTCTTCTTAGGCGAAACAAAACACCATTCCAGACAATGAACACGAAGAACGAACAATCACTTAGCTGCTCAAATTGGGCAAAAAATGAATGAGGAATGAAAACGAGGCTGCCAAGAAGGAGACAATTTTGCGTCCAGTTTGAGGAGAGAAGTGACTGTTCGTTCGTTCTTCGTTTTCATTGTCTTGTATGTTGTTTGTCTTGCCTGAAGATTGTTCGTTCTTCGTTTTCATTGTCCTGAATGTCGTTTGTCTTGCCTGAAGAAGACCAGAGGTCAAAATGCGTCGTGTTTTGTCTTGTATCATTTGTTTGTCTCTTTCGTTCGGCAAAACGGTAAAATTTTCTTTTCACATACATAGTGCTGGGCTTCTGTTCTCAGCTGTATTTTCCAAGTCTCCTTTTTTCGTTTTCTCACCCTCAAGTTTACGTTCTCTGTTATGTGTTCAACTGCAAGAGGAAATATGCGTATGGAGCATTAGTCTTTGGATTTCACAGGTTGTAAATGTATATAATATCTCATTGGGTTTTGATGTCGTTGTTATTATTATCAGGGCTATTTTTGTTAAGCTTCTATTCATTTCTTCTTGTTGTAGTTGTTTCTTGTTTCCGTGTGTGAATTTTCGTTGTTGTTAAACAGTAAACAAGTGGGGTAGTGTTTGCTCCCATAAGGAAAACCAACACAGAGTAACTTTTATTCAAGACTGGCACCAGCCTTTAAATTTGAATAAAGTCAGACAAATACAAAGACGAACAATCTAATAGTGGGGGGAAAACAACTTTGCAAGCTTTGAGCGCAGGCAAACAACTAGATTGGTCTTCATAGTAATGACTTGGCAAAAGCTTTGAGCTTAAGGGGGGGGGGGGGGGGGGGGGGGGTGGGGGGGGGGGGGGGGGTGGGGGGGGGGGGGGGGAGGTTGGGGGGGGGGGGGGGGGGGGGGGGTTGGAGGTAAAAGGATGTAAAAACATGTAAAAACTGGAACAAGAAATTAAGAAAATATGAAAAACTCTTCACTGGCTGCTTAAGTGAACCATCGCAATCCCTTTGAAAGGCAGATATATTTGTATTTGCCTGCTCCGAGGCCTTTCGTCCGCTGAGTCGAAAAAAACTCATCAGGGAGACACGGCTGGCGGTATCTGCGCTCCTTGCGTCAAATAGAGACACACCACAGTCCATAATACCGTGGTGTTCTCACCACCAAGGGTGCAAAAAAGAATCCAATAGCACCCCCAAAAGCAGCCAGCGAAGAGTAGTAAAGGAAACCAAACGAAAGTGTGGGGAGGAAAAAAGTTGCTGAAAAAACAACAGACATTATGCAAATTTTGTTGTTGTTGTTAAAAAAAAAAAAAAAAAAAAAACGCTTGAATAGCACACAGCAGGTGTTTGTAGTATCTCTCGAGCCTCGTTGACGCCAGGTATATGATGACCTAAGCGTAAACTAAGCACAGTTCTGTCGAGCGGTCTCAGACCGGAATGGAGGAACTGCCTCGCTATCATTTTCATCATCCTCATTCTTACTGATCAGGAAATAAATGAATGAATAAAAAACCCTCGAATTCTCTAGGCCATCATGCTCTGCTCTCGTGTTGGTCATCATCTTCATTTTCATTTTCCCCTTCCATGTCTTTGTTCTTAGTAAGTTCGTGACGAGTTCGCCGCTTTCGGCAAATTCAAGGGGGACTGGGACGTGATGCTGGCGCTCTCCAAGCTCACTCACGATGACCCTCGCGAATGAGAGAGCAGTTCATTGTCCTCAGCAGGGGATTAGTAGATGGTTCCGTGCGTGTGTTGGATCAGAACATGCGCCATTTTGTTGGTGACTGCAACATTTTCTCGATGACTGCTCCATTTTCCTCGATGACTGCAACATTTTCCTCGATGACTGCACCATTTTCTTGATGACCGCAAAATTATTTGACCCAACAACGTTATGACCTAATGACAAGGATCACAAAAACAGATTTTCCACCCCAGACTAAAATAACAAAACCCTCGGGGATCTCATGTTCATGGACTGCTTCCAACCTGGACTTGCCCAGTATATCCTGTTGAGTTTTTCTCTTCGGAGACAGAAGAAAATTTAATCAGACCCTGATACACACTATGCTTTTTTTTTTTTTCTTTCTGCTGTTAATGTTCTGTTGCAAGATGTGACGACATTGGAATTAGTTTAACTGCATGTCTTAAACTGATCATCTGTGCCCCATAAAAACTTCTGGTTTTCATATGGGCAATAAATAGGTTCCTGTTCTTGTTCTTGTTCTTGCACCACTCAACGCATCCAAAGTGACCCCCAAAGCAGTGCGGCGCCCTCCTCCGGTGAAGTAGCTCGCGGCGACTTTGACAAGTGATTGACTGACTGCATGCTGTCTGTGAGCTGCCTTTGGTGCCACAGCTGCGGCGGGACAAGCATGTAAAGTTGGTGTGGACGGGGGAGGCTGGAATGAACGGCGTGGGATTACCGGTGTGAAGTGGACAGAGAGGACGTGAGTGTAAAAGGGGCAGAGTAGGAGTTTAAAGTAAGAGAGGGGCGGGGGGGTTAAGTAGTGGAACTGGGGGTTAAAAGTTAAGGCAGGTTTAAAAGTAGTTGGGCAGTAAAAACAAAATTGAAAGAAGGGGGGGGGGGGGGGGGGGGGGCGGGGGGGGGGCAGCAGTTAGGGGCAGTTAAAACAAAATGACACCAAAAAAAAAAAAAAAACCAGACAGGAGTAGAGCGGCGGAGGGGGTGGGGGGGGGCGTCGTGAGGAGGGGGAATGAGGAAGGAGGTGGTGGAGGAGGTGGCTGAAGGAGGGAATAGAGAGAGAGAGAGAGAGAGAGAGGAGAGGACCGACAGACAGACAGACAGACAGACAGTGAGACAGCCATCCCAGACAGACAGAGTAGGCAAAGACATGAAACAAATCGATTTACACAAGGAGAGACGAGAATAGCAAGGGGAACGGATATGGAATATAGACGAAGAGACCGAGAGAGAGAGGAGAGATGAGGAGGAGGAGAAGAAGAAGAATAAGAAGTACAAAAAACAAGAACAGAACGACGACGACAACAACAGCAAACAAAACACAAGGGGAAAAAAAAAAACGAAAATCACAAAAAAAAAACGGAAAGGAAGAAAGAAGAAGTGGGAAAAGGATAACCAGCAGGACATGCAGACTGACACCACAGAGCCAGAAAACGGAAGACCACTTCAGACTAGGCACTCCCAGTCGTTCCACTACCAGGAGCATTCTGTCCCCCCCCCCCCCCCCCCCACACACACACACACCACACACACACACACACACACACACACACACACACCATACAGACATATCATGCTCATAAAAACTAAAACTTATGTACAGATACCACTAACTAACTGACCAGGTAGTTGACTGACTGACTAACTAACTAACTAACTAACTAACTAACTAACTAACTAACTAACTAACTAACTAACTAACTAACTAGCTAACTAACTAACTAACCACATAACAAATACATGAATTAAACCATCTTTCTCCCACCCGTCAACTCCGAAAGACAAAAGTGTCAATCAATATAGGAGTTCATCAACTAAAATAACTGAAAACAAAAACAAACACAAGATAAGGGGAAAAAGAAAAGAAAGAAAGAAAGAAAGCAGATAGCAACGAAGAAAAACAGAAAGATCTGACGAACAGAAAACAAGTATTAATGACAGAAAAAAAAAGATCACCGGCTTTCTGGCTGTTCGTTTTAAAACAGGGAAAATATCACGATCTGGGTTTCATCAGAACACATGCTAAAAGTTAGCTAAAGAAGACAAGAATAAAATAAAAATAAAACGAATAAATAAACTGCATCTTGTTTCCTACTCATACAAGTGAAGAAACGTCCAAACTGCTGAATGAAGCATACGTCGAACCCACTGACATCCGCTGCCAGAGCTATGCCGATAACATGGACGGTTTACGACTTACGCCAAACTGACATCTCTCAGTAATGTCCCCTGCATATACCTCCCCCCTATCCCCACCCACCCGCACCTCCTCTCCCACCCCCCTTCAACTACCCATCCTGAACGTGAAGCGGCTCCTCTGACGCAGGTATTAGCAAGTAAGTGGAAGGTGGTTTATCACCAACGCTAAAACCAAAGGCTTCTCAACAATGCCCCCCCCCACCCCCCCCCCCCCCCCCCCACCCCATCCTCTCTCGCCTCTCTCTTCCTGTCTTCCGCCTCCTCTCCCAATAAAAACAAACAAACAAACAAAACGAGCTAGCTCAAAACTACCAGAACCTGCCAACAACAGCGCCGGTCGTCGCCCTTTCTCCTCTTAAAGCGCCATACCCTTGAAGTAGGTGCCAAATGGTAGGTGGAAAGATAGTTAATATACATATTATATTACTGTCAGCTCACCATTAGCGAAAAGAAGGAAGATCTTCATTATCGTAAACCTGTCAATAGTGCATGTTGTCTATATCCCTGCTTTCAAATTTGTCAATCTCTGACATGAATTTCATACATTTTTTTTTTAGGAATAGCTTTTTTTTTTTATATAACGTGTTGAGTAGACTATCTATATATTCATGTCAAATCCTTCGAGTTTATGAGAGTGAAATGGTGCTAAACGCTTGTTAGAAAAGATTGGACAGGCAATTTAGGAAAAGGAGGGTTAGAAAATGGCGAATTCCCCACTCCCCCCCCCCATCACTAATATCCCAAATATTGTTCCCACACACACACACACACGCACGCACGCACGCACGCACGCACACACACACACACACACACACACACACACACACACACACACACACACACACATATATATTCCAATGTCGTGTTTAGACATTATACCTGAAGACGGAGTGTTGCTATCTCAATGGTGGATTAGAAAATTAATGGTCACATACCCCCCCCCCCCCCCCCCCAAAAAAAAAAAAAAAAAAATCTCGCCAAAGGTCAGCTTCAAAAATCGGACTTCTAGCCCACGAATGGAAAAGAAGAGAGAGAGAGAGAGAGAGAAAAAAAAAAAAAAAAACGAAGAAGAAAGACAGGAGACGACAGAGAAGAAGAAGCAGTAGAGAAAAGAAGAAGAAGGAGCAGGGAGGGGGAGGGGAGGGAAGAGAGGGAGGAGGAGGACAGAAATTAGGAGAACAGGAAGATTATAAGAACCACATAAAAAAAGCGAGAGCGAGAAGAAGAGAAAGAGTTAGAAGAAAACGACCAAGGGGGAAAGCGGAAAATGAGAGGAAGAAGAAGGAAGAGGAGGAAGACAAGAAGGAGGAGGGGAGGAGGAGGAATAGAAGGAGGAGGAGGAGGAGGGAGAAGAGAAGAAGGAGGAGAAGCGCCAGATCATATCAAACAGGACGGACAGACAGTCTGCTCTTTATTTCTGAATGAAGAGAGCAAGCCACAATCCCACGCGGGTCCTCGCAAAGCAAAGCTGCAGAAGTAGCGAAATGACAGAACAGCATGTCCTCAAATGGACTCAGCTGTCACGCAAACTGGGTTTGAAAAAAAATCGATCCATATAAATTTTCAAAAAATGATTAACAAGAAGGGTGGGCGGAGAATGGAGGGGTTCAGTGATGGATAATACCACTGTGCTGCGTCATGTATTTTAGACATTATGCTATTAAAAAGGAATAAGTCACAAGACAACACCTTTGACAGAAATGCGTTCACATAAAAACCAAGAAAAGCCCAGCAAAATACTAATCACTAAGCAAATAAGACAAAGAAAGGGACACAACTCATCCTTTATTTATCATGACGATTCAGTCCAGACTGGAATAATGAACGAAAAACAAGCAATAAAACAAAGAAAAAATACGATTATGTTTCCTACCACTTGACAGATATTGTACCAACCAAACAACGTTTTATCTCGCGATGAAGGTAATTGGGGGAAGAAAAAAAAAAAAAAAAAAAAAAAAACGCAGAAGAAAGTACAATGAGCACACAAACAATTGAATAAGTAAACAACTTTCTTAATGCTAATCCCATCGTAAAGTGACCGATATATATGTCCAGACACGATTTACTTTAACGATAAACTCAATGACATATGTATTCAATGAATCAGTTTATGTTTTATCAAACAAACAGGCCAACACGTGGTCACGAGAGAGAGAGAGAGAGAGAGAGAGAGAGAGAGAGAGAGAGAGAGAGACAGTGAGTTCAGAATCATAATCGATTGCCGTCGTCAGGAACGATGTCCTCTCTCTCTCTCTCTCTCTCTCTGTGTGTGTGTCTGTGTGAAAGTGTGTGTGTATGTGTGTGTGTTCGTGAGTGGGTATGTGTGTGTGTGTGTGGGGGGGGGGGGGGGGGGGGGGGGGGGGGGGTGGGCGCGCAGTAAATGGTTGAGTGTCCTAGGTCGAAACATCAATAACCAAAGCCATCCATGCTGCAGGACAAATTTCAATTATCCAAATAACAGCACATTGTTTTCAATAATAGGAGAGAGAGAGAGAGAGAGAGAGAGAGACAGACAGAGACAGAGAAAGCGAGAGGAGTAAGCTGGCAGCCTTTCTTTCTTGGTTTCTTTGTCAATAAGAAATGATCGACCATCACTTGCGGAGCATGAAGGAAAATAAAATGGCATTGAAGACATTATTGAAAATTCAATTCATAAGAATCAAAATAACAGAAACAATCACACGAAACTTTCTGGGAAAACGGACCGTGGCCTACGAAAAACGCCGTTCATTTTGACGGTCTACTGGATGTGCGAATCCCATGGCAGTGCTACGCTTTGTTTACATTGTTGTTAAGACCATCAGCAATTTATACCGTTGAACATGGTCTCTGTGAAGTTTCTGTTACGGATTGAAAACTAGCTACAAAAGTAGTATGTTCGGTTTTTTTTTGTTTTGTTTTGTTTTTTTTTTTTTATGCATCATTAAAACATCATGCAAATATTTTTATTTCATATTTTGCATGCCACACAACCCCCCCCCCCCCCCCCCCCCACACACACACACACCTCCTCATCCCACCCCACTTTTTTTTTTTCTTTTCTTTTTTTTTTTTTTTTTAATTGTGTATACGGGAGATAACTCCTTCAATGCGTATCAAAGGTTTTACTTTCCCAGGCAATAACACAGTTCCATCTTCTAGACACATGAACTGACTCGAAAAGCGGATCAAGGACTCATTCAATGGCTGTACCCGAGTGTTCTGCTGGTTACAACCATTTCTCACTGTCTCACCATGTCGTACGCAACAAAGCAGAGGGTTTTTTGTTCGCCAACCCTGTTCTCTAGGTTGACCAAATTGGTTACGGGGAAACGAATACCCTGATCTGAACTGGGGATTTTAAGCCTGAGTTTCAATTTGTGGACATTTTTTTTTCATTTTAAGTTGATTTTCACCCTGGCTGTCGTTTGGGTTGTTAAAAACAAACAAACAAACGAACGAACGAACGTAAATAATCAACCATAACTAAACAACAGAAACAACCAGACAAAAGTAACAACAACCAAAAATAAATAAATAAACAAATTTTGTATACACACACGCACACACGCACGCACAGAGAGAGAGAGAGAGAGAGAGAGAGAGAGAGAGAGAGAGAGAGAGAGAGAGAGAGCAGCAGCAGCAGCAGCAGCAATAGCAGCAGCAGACGAAGCAGCAGTAGTAGGACATAAGACACGTAATCTACAGCGGCAAAATTTTTTTTTAAACAAAATCCTGATGAAAACAACGCCCTTCCGCAACAGGGACGCAGAGAGAAGGGAAAGAGAAACAGATCAAACCTTTAGCGGCCGCGTTCAGTATCGATCACCTTGCCGCTACCAGAGTGTCTCTTGTCCTACTCACGCCAGGTTAATTAACAACAACAACAGCGGGCGACGCAGAAGTACTTGAACGCTCTTAGCCCAGACAAAAGCTGGAGTGGCCTGGGGAGAGATTTACCTCCCTTCACCGTTCAAACACAATCGATGGGTTTTTTCTATTTAGAGCGCGCCGGGCGCGTGCAGGGAGTGTTCGGACCTAGCTGTTCCTTGTTTGCGTGTTCGGCGCTTGTGTGCATAGTTTGATGAGGATACTCTCTGATGTTTTCTTTCTTTCTTTCTTTCTTTTCTTTCTTTCTTTCTTTTTCCTCACTCTCTCTGTCTCGTTTGTCTTCTTTTTTTTTTTTTAACCTCTCTCCCTGTCGAGTTCAAAAGTTGCAAGCGTGGGAACTTTCTTTACTTTTAAAATGTTCGATAATCGCGTTTTAAATCGATTTATTTGTTTTCAGTTGTATGGTATGGGTTTCACTGAGTGTGTGTGTGTGTGTGTGTGTGTGTGTGTGTGTGTGTGTGTGTGCGTGCGTGCGTGCGTGCGCGCGCGCGCTTGTGTGTGTATGTGTGTGTGTGCGTACGTGCGTGCATGTGTGTGTGTGTGTGTGTGTGTGTGTGTGTGCAGGAGGAAGGAGGGATGCAGACCAGAGGGGGAGGAAGGCGCGAAGGAAGGTGGAGGGGAAGGGAGGACGGGGGTGTACCTACCAGCCCCTGGCAACATAATGGTAAAGTGATGCAGGTAGCGGACTGGGAGACCATCGGTTCGAATCCCATCGAGGAATATTTTTGTTTGTGGGATTTGTGTCTTCTACCACCAACAGCTCCTGCCAAGAGCTGATTGTGATGCCGGCTCAGATGGGGAGAGGAAGGGGGGGGGGGGGGGGGGGGGACTGGACCGCACGGTCGACTGTTCTCCATCCACTTCCATGAATGCTCATGTTTCCTGACCGACCGCTGCAGCGTGTATGCGTTTCTCTGGCCTGGCCATCGCTGGGACATATTGTGGAAGAAAGAAAATCCCTGTCTTGTAGTTTCTGACCAGAGTAAAACTCCGCAGTACTGTCTTTCGTCGTCTCAAACCTTATCGATCATCAAAAAAAAAAAAAAAAAAAAAAAGAAGAGAAGAAGAAGAAGAAAGAAAGCAAAAAAGAAAAAAAAAGACAAACAATTCTGTGAACCTACGCTTCATGTAAGCCTTTGTAGGGACCTTCTATTCGATTTCCACTTCACGTCCACTAAGCTACATGGTGAGTTGATATTATCAAAGTGTTCGATTGATGTCGGCAAGTTCATGGGAACCGTCGTTGAATGGGCCTCGTGGCTGGTAGGGTCCACCGAAGAACACTCCTTCACGTTGTCTCTGGGACTATGCTGATACAAACCTCAGCAGGTGGTGTTGTTGGGGGGGGGGGGGGGGCTGATACAAACCTCAGCAGGTGGGGGGGGGGTGGGGGGGGGGGGGGGGGTGGGGGGGGGGGGGGGGGGGGGGGGGGGGGGGTGAATCGGAAGAGAGAGGACGAGGGGGGATGCTGGTTAGCAAAGAAGCAGCCTGCGTATGCTGGATCAGAGCAGACAGGCACCAATGAACATCCCCCCCCCCCCCGAGTGTCTCGACAGAAGTGCAGTGTCTCCTTTGGTGGGTTGCCTCTCATAAAGACCCCGAGATCAATGGTTCCACGTGGACTGCCAGGACTGAGACTGCGATAGGATGCCACCCGGGCGCAGTTGTGTGTGAGAATGTCAGAATGCGATGGTACAGCAGACGATACAGAAAAAAAAGTGCTATGCAATATTCACTAACAGACCTTTCATTTCTGTATTCCATTCGTTGTTACCTTCACCAAGCAAGCCATGCTTTGCTCATCTGTTGGGTTGTTGTTCTCTAAAATTTCATTACCGATTTAGGCACAAAAAAAAAAAAAAAAGAAAAAAAAAAAAGAAAAGAAACTTTGCGGACAGAGAGCGTGTGGGACAGAATTGTGCCCAAAAAGTTTTGGGGTGGATCCGTGAAGCAAACCGGATAATACCGCAAATCCAGGATCGGTTAAGAATAGTATTACATACACGATGGATAACTCCTTCAATCTGTTCCAACTTTTACTTCCCCTGGTGGAAGACATGAATCCAAGCTTAATTCACAGTTTTGACAAGATTATTACAGGCTTTCCACGGAACTTAATCGTTGTAAACTTGATTCATGAATTGATAATTGTCAGCAAAGCTACATATCTTTATGGACCATGGAAACTTCATCGTGATAAAAAAAAAACGCTGGGATTGTGTGTGTGTGTGTGTGTGTGTGTGTGTGTGTGTGTGTGTGTGTGTGTGTGTGTGTGCTTTGAGTGTACGGAGAGTAATTCTCCCGGTCCATACCAAAGATAATTTCCCCTGGCGGGTCCAAGACTCGTTCCATCTTGCCAGAGGTCTGTTGTGCCCAGATTGCCCTTCTAGTTGGGATAGATCGGTTTGTACTTCCGCTGTGATTTTCCTCGATACTCAAAATAATTCGGCGTCCAATTAAAACAAATCTCAATATCATGGTGTTTTTGTAGACACACACACACACACACACACACACACACACACACACACACACACGAAAACACACAAATGAAAAGCACTGTCATACTGCCAACGGGCGAATTGTTTGGCAGAATTCCTCTGAACATTCCGGTACATTTTCAGAAAAGAAAATTTAAACATGATTTTTGATTAAAAGTTTCTAAAAAAAAAAAAAAAAAAGGTAAGCTGATTCTCTGGAAAGCATTTTTGGTGTAACTGAAAGACAACAGAGCAAGCAGTTCTTGTGCAGCTTTTAAAAGGATAACAGAGCAAATATTAAAAGAAGATTGGAATAATACATTTAAATCATTTAAAGAAAAATATGAATGTGAGGAAGGAGGAGATGGAGAACTGGGGAGATACAAATTGAAGAATAATTGTAAAAAAAGGGAAAAAAGCTCTTTTTACTTCCTAGTTTGCATCAGTCTATTCTTTTATCATACATTTCATTACGATCTAAATGTTGTCATCCGGGTATATATCACACAAAGGTTAACGTTTTCAAACCTCCCAAAGGTTCTGTAGTGTAAAAGACAGGAATGGGAAAAAAAATTCTAATGTGGTATTTCAGACAGTGCCATCTGTTTTTCTCACTTTCTGAAGTCTAATGTGCCCTGATGTGTTCTTCAATGTGCAATGTTCACAGAGTCCAACTGTTGTAAACGCTACAAAATATCTCTGGATTCTCTCTTGAGGGCACACAAGACCGTATGGCGAAAGCTTGGCTGTGTCTGGAGTGGCATTGTCTTCATCTGTCCATGGACAGGGGTGGTTGGGTCTGTGGGGTGTGCTCGATAGCTGGAGGGTGGTGTTTTTCGCCGGTGGATTCAGCAGTCATGAAATACGGGCTGGTACACCCATGGGGATGCTACTTTAAGGCTGTTACGAGTTGCATCATGTAGTCTGATTTACCTCTGTTCAGGAGCAGTTATGTCCCTTGATATCTTAATGGAGTGTCCTGCGCGTGCCTGTACCCATCGTCAACACAGCGCAGACCTCCAAGGGTGGTACAGGACTGCTCTAAAGGCAGGTGAAGACAGTGCTTCTCTGGGTCCTCCCCAGCACCTCCGGGTGTTTCTTTTTTCTTTCTCTGTTATTCCAAAGCCCAGTCTTCCTACAGCCCACCACTTTCTAAGACCAGGCTCACCACAACCCGCTTCTTTCAATGCCCAGTGCTTCCAGAACTCTTTAATTGTGTGTCTAATCCCAATTTTGCCCTGCCCACTCTTACCATCGCAGATTTCCGAAGCCGAATACAACCAAAGCCACACATTTCCTGCATCATTTTCTGCCATATTTTACATTCCCGAAACCCAGTGTCCCCAAAAGCAACATTTATGTATCCTAAAAAAACCCAGATTCCATAAGAAAAAACCCCAGTCCAAACAGTTTCAGGTCCCAAGCTTGCTTGAGCCCTGACAAATTCGAACAAGATGCAAAGTTTATAAACGTACTCCCAGTTTATCTTGACTACAAGCACTTTCTGAGATATTCCATAAAGAAGAAAAAACCGTTTTGGACCGTTATAGCCGTTAGCCGTGCGCGCAACATCGTGTGCGTGTGTAGAATCGACGATGGATATGGGAGGCAACGTCCCATCATAAACAAGCATTCACTTCAGTTATTACATTAAACTTCGTCACTCATTGTCTGTTGTCCTCGACCATTTTACTGGCCTCAAATATCACTTGATCTCACTTTGCGCTGTTGGATAGGGAGGGGGGGGGGGAGGGGGGGGGGGGGGGGGGGGGGGGTCGGTCACACACACACACACAGTAGTTTCTTTGTTCTTGATGATGGACAACGGTGACGAAGGACAGAGTTTATGTGTAACTGCATTTGCAGTAATCGCCTGCTTCCTGCGGAGAGCATGCCTGGGCTTCCAGCTCTCGGATACCCTGAGGTCGTCCACGGTCACTTTAGCACTGAACACAAGTCCTTCAACAGCTTTTAACGACCACGATTCGCGTCATCCTACCTTGACAGCTCCGTGACGTTTGTCGCGCTGGGAGATTCCAGAACGGGGGGGGGGGGAGGAGAAAAAAAAAAAACGAAAAAAAATCATCCAGTTTTCTCACAAGAAGAAGAAGAAGAAGAAAAACAAAGAATAAGAAGAAGGTGGGGACAGGGAGATGGGAAGGAAACAAAGGAAGGAGGAGGGAGAAGGAAGGAGGCGGGGT
>JADBJO010001964.1:97500-100000 GCA_016801955.1 Conus betulinus | reverse complement strand
CAAACTCCATTATTTTCCACTTAAAATTTTTGTGTGTGTTTATTGTGTAGGATCTTTAAACCTTCTATCCCCCCACCCCACCCCACCCCACCCCTTCCTAACTTCCCCGTCCCTTTTTTCTTCTTTTTTTATTAGCCTGACTCCTTCTCCATGTGAAGTCTGTCTGTTCAATTACTAATGGACTTTCGCCTGCCGACTTTGAATATTTTGTCGTTTTATACAAGGAGTCCAAGTTCGTTTTGTTCTGTGTGTTTGTTTTCAACGTATTACTGCTTGGGGTGCTGACGCTCTCATACAGTCATGTTTACCACCTCCAATCGGGATAAACAACTGAAACAAAGAATAAAGACTACAGTATTAATGTGACAGTTGTACTTTATGTGTTTCACGCATGCGCGCGCGCGCGCGGGTGTGTCTGTAATGTGCGTGCAAGCGCGTGCGCATACGTGCGTACGTGCGTGTGAGCGTGTGTGTGTGTGTGTGTGTGTGTGTGTGTGTGTGTGTGTGTGTGTGTGTGTGTGTGTGTGTGTGTGTGTGTGTGCGTGCGTGCGTGCGTGCGTGTGTGTGTGTGCGCGCGTTTGAATGTGTGTAAAAAGGCATGCAGATGTACGTGTGGGCGTTTTGTTGTTATGACTGTGAATGATATGAAATAAAAAAAATGAATGAATAAACACTCGTATGAGATACCAAATGCCAGCTATTACCTTGTACAGGGTAGCACTGAAGCGAAATTGTTGGAAGTTTCAGGTTACAGAGTCTTTATTACATAGCATTCGTGAAGCTAGGGTACAGAGTCTTTCTCATAGCGCATTCGTGAATCTAGGGTACAGAGTCTTTCTCATAGCATTCGTGAAGCTGGGGTACAAAGTCTTTCTCACATAGCATTCATGAAGCTAGGGTACAGAGTCTTTCTCATAGCATTCGTGAAGCTAGTGTACAAAGTCTTTCTCGTAGCATTCGTGAAGCTAGGGTACAAAGTCTTTCTCGTAGCATTCGTGAAGCTAGGATACAGAGTCTTTCTCGTAGCATTCGTGAAGCTAGGATACAGAGTCTTTCTCGTAGCATTCGTGAAGCTAGGATACAGAGTCTTTTCTCACATAGCATTCGTGAAGCTAGGATACAGAGTCTTTCTCACATAGCATTCGTGAAGCTAGGATACAGAGTCTTTTTTCACATAGCATTCGTGAAGCTAGGGTACAGAGTCTTTCTCACATAGCATTCGTGAAGCTAGGATACAGAGTCTTTCTCATAGCATTCGTGAAGCTAGGATACAGAGTCTTTCTCACATAGCATTCGTGAAGCTGGGGTACAGATCTTTCTCACATAGCATTTGTGAAGCTAAGAGACACACAAAGGGAAGCGGGCAAAAACACTGACTTGTCAGCCTAAAAGTTATTTACTTCAGAGAAGTTCCAGGCATCAGACTCAGAGAATCTGTCTGAAGCTCTCAATTTTCAAAGGAATAACTGAAGGAATCAGTCAATAAATTCTGAAGCAAAAGAAGAAGAAAAAAAAAAAAACAGGAAAAAAAAAGGAAAAAGAAAAGGAAAAAAAAAGAAAAGAAAGAAAAAGGTCCGAACAGACGAAATAAAGAGTCGAGGATGGAAGAACATGATTCGGGTATGGCACCGCGCGATCGCTTTTTTCATTCGGTGTGTGTGTGTGTGTGTGCTCTCTCACGCCGTTACGTTCCGCTGCCTCTCGTTGGAACATGCGCACTCGGTTTATTGTAGTCGATGAGAGTCTTTTATTTTCCTTCCTTCCTTCTCTGCTTGTTCTGTGTGGTGCGTGCGAGTCTCCCTGTCTCTGTCTCTCTCTCTATCTACCTCTCTCTCTCTCTCTCTCTCTGTCTCTGTCCCTGTCTGTCTGTCTGTCTGTCTGTCTGTCTCTCTCTCTCTCTCTGTCTGTCTCTGTGACTGTCTGTTTGTCTGCCTGTCTGCCTGTCCATCTGTCTGTCAGTCTGCCTGCTTGTCTGTCTGCCAATGTCTGTCTGTCTGTCTGTCTGTTTCTCTCTCTCTCTCTCTCTCTGTCTGTCTGTCTGTCTGTTTCTCTCTCTCTCTCCGTCTCTCTCCTGTCCTGTCTGTCTCTGTCTGTCTGTCTGTCTGTCTGTCTGTCTCTCTCCTCTCTCTCTCTCTCTCTCTCTCTCTCTCTCTCTCTCTCTCTCTCTCTCTCTCTCTTTCCATCATATAACAAAGGACTCGAGAAGCACAAAATTTATAGCAAGTAATACACCTGATACGTTAATGGACAGGTTCTTGATTAATTTCTCAAGGACCCTCCCCATATAATCAATGTTCCGGTTCCAGAACCCGCGTCTCTTCAGGTCTAGTTTAACCTCTAGTCGGGCTCCGTAGAAAGTAATTCACTTCCAGACTCGATGAGACAAGACTAGTGTTTATCAACCTTCAAATACATTGTTTCAAACATCTCATGTGCTAATATTTGAAAACACTTGCCTCCACCCCCCCCCCCCCCCCCCCAACCCCTACCCTCCATCCCA
>JADBJO010001964.1:77500-85000 GCA_016801955.1 Conus betulinus | reverse complement strand
GACAAAGAAAGAGAAGAACAGTATCTCGTCTGGCTTTCACGCTATCCACCTTTGCCGGAGTCCCGTTCGCCATTGCAGGTCATTATCCACTTCCGGGCACCATAGAATCACTGAGCGTCGTGAGGGAGGTTCAGTGACCGGGCTGCCCGCTCAGACAACCACGCATGTCATCTTCTTGTCGCCGCTGTTCAACAATATATGCCCACCACTTACACAAAGCTTTTGCCTATATGCGAAACATGACGCGCGCGCGCAGGAATAACTGAAGGAACCAATCAATAAATTCTGAGGCAACGGAAGAAGAAAAAAAAAAGAAAAAGAAAAAGAAAAATGGAAAAAGAAAACAACAGAAAGAAAGAAAATGGTCGAACAGACGAAATGAAGGGTCGAGGATGGAAGAACATGATTCGGGTTTGGCACCGCGCGATTGCTTTTCATTCGGTGTGTGTGTGTGTGTGTGTGTGTGTGTGTGTGTGTGTGTGTGTGTGTGTGTGTGTGTGTGTGTGTGTGTGTGCTCTTTAAATTTAGATTTGACACGATCATCGGTTAAGAATGGCGAACAGACAGAGAACCCGTGAACAATAGGCAGAGAGAAAGTAGTACGATCAACAGGAAGTGGTGAGTGCCTTCAATATGCGCACCAGTCGGTGAAGATACTTATTCTGTCTGCTCTTCATGTATGACCGGAGTTCTCTATGTGACATTCTGACTGCTCTGCCCGCAGAATGAACCGAGGAAGGCAAACACTGCTAAAAAGACGCATAATATAAGACCAGATCGTGGATTTAAGCTTACGCATGCTCAAGAGTCTATAATACGTGTCTGCACTGGGTTGAGTTTGGGGACACAGGAAAATGGTGAACAAGGTACTAAGCTGCTTTTAGATGTGATAAGCATCGCTGATCAT
This sequence comes from Conus betulinus, assembly GCA_016801955.1. NCBI lineage: Eukaryota > Metazoa > Mollusca > Gastropoda > Neogastropoda > Conidae > Conus > Conus betulinus. The sequence goes on along the minus strand of JADBJO010001964.1, from coordinate 84,093 downwards.
AAGTATTCCATTTAAACTACCGAACGCGTTACAGCTTAGCTGATACAAACTTGTCATTCACTGTCTGTCACAATGCATGTTTTTTTTTTAGCTCCTAAACACTCCCCGTGTTAGTGAAAACCATATATAGTTATGAAGGCTGAAGCGAATCAGCCACATAATGAATATCCAACAAAACATAACTCGAACAGATCATAATTCTGATCTTTCACCATATTGTTGTCAACATTTTGGATAGGTTTCACAGAATTGACCACAACATGGCTGGTTTCGTGGACCGGCGGTTTCTCGAATCGATACTCCCTAAGTGGGCATTTGTATCCCCTGTTCCCCTATTCCTCACATCAATGGCTTAATCCAACTTCATCAGAGCAGTGTCTGTTATTTCTACTGATGTCAACGATCAGCTCGAAAAAAAAAAAAAAAAAAAAAAAAGAAAAAAAGAGTCGGTCGAGCGTATCAAGTGTGAGAATGACAGACTGCTGCAGTTATTGAGCTCGAAGACCGATACGCGTGTGTTGTGGTAGTGTTGGCAAATCTCACATGTCTGCGTTGTTGAAAATCTGTGTGTGCGGCAGAGATCTCGGTGTCAATGTTTTAAGACGTGTTGCTCATAGCTACGTCTGAGGCTGGCTTTACCTTTACCAGACGCAGTCTCTGATAAAAATGACTACAGAATGAAGTCATGTCGACATTACTAAAGTTATTGTAGCTTCACTGAATTGGTGGTGATGAATAAAACTTGCGAAAAGCTGCCGAACGAACCGTTGACGACCAGTGTGGAGGATAACAACAATAAGACTGTTGAAGCAGTCTTCCATATAGATAGTCAACCAGCCCTGTGGGCAAGTGGGTGTAAGGAAAAGACCTCTTCCTGTGTTTCTTTCGTTCTTCTCTCCCCCCCCCCCCCCCCCCCTCCACACACACACACACACACACACACACACACACACACACACACACACACACACACACACACCCGTTTCATTTTTTTTTTTTTTTTTTTTTTTTTGATGATGTTGAAAAATTAACAAAGTTTTGCTGTTTTCGATGCGAGAGTCTGAAATCATCGACACGATGAAAAGGCTTTACAAAAAATAACTCATGTGTAAAAGGCTTCAAAACTCATCATGTGTAGAAAAGTTTCCGTTCCCGTGGATCCTCACAGCGGATCTGAATGGAAAAATGCAAGCTATGGAAAGAGAAATGCTTCGGCAAGATATCAAAGAACAGACCTAATGATCGTGCATTGAACCATCAAACAGCACATCGGGTTAGACGAAGATCTTCTAGCCTCAGTTAACAAAAACGATGCTAGGATGGCCAGTGGAACCAGATCAATGACCATACTAAAACAAGCCTGGAGACAGAGAGGAAAAACACACAACTGCAGCAACAACATCATCATCAACAACAGCAACAGCGATGGACCGACGCTGCAGAATGGACAGAGAAAATATTTGCAGACATCTTGCCTTGGCACTCGACCCACAGAACTGGTGGAACCCGGGAACTGTTCTTCAGTGTGCTGCCGCAATGACTCCCCATGGAGCTGAGGGAGAATCAGAAGACGTGTTTGCTTGACAATAGGTGTATTTTGTGTGTGTGTGTGTGTGTGTGTGTGTGTGTGTGTGTGTGTGTGCGTGCGTGCGTGCGTGCGTGCGCGCGCGCGCGCGCGTGTGTGTATTAGTGTTTCCTATGCTTGTTTGTGTGATCAGTTAGACTGAAACTTGCGGAGTATGTTCAGATGTGTAGAATTCCTTCCATTATGGTATTGTAATGATGATTGCACGACTCTTAATAATGATGATAATAATCATAAAAATGATAATAATGATGATGATACTACTACTACTACTACTACTACTACTACTACTACTACTACTAATTTTTTTTGTGGTGAAATGCGTACAAAATAAACAGAAAATACTGAGGGGTGTCACCATAGTTATGCTTACTGTCATCGTTATTATTATTATCATTATTATTATCATTATCATCATCATCATCCTCATCCCCCTCCTCCTCCTCTTCCTCCTCCTCCTCCTCCTCATCATCATCACCATTTCTTCTTCTTCTTCTTCTTCTTCTTCTTCTTCTTCTCATAATCATTACCATCACTGAGGAACACACGGTGACAAATGATGCCAGGGTGTGTGCCCGCTGATCGTTCACGAGGGACTGGACGCTCCTGCCCAGCACACAACTCTGTCAACTCTGATCACCGGTGACAACCAGCTTCACGCCCATTCCCCTGCTTTGTGTGGTAATTAGGCCATCACCGATGGCAATGAGGATGACAGCCAATCATGTCCTCTTCACGCTGCCAATCGCGCTGAGTGTGAGCAGACAAGGCCGATGACTGACCTAGTGAGGAACGTTCCAACCATTTCACATGGTTGATTGTCATCCTTCTGTTGCCTTAAAAGAAAAAAAAAAAAAAAAACCGCATTTCATACAGATAATTAGGCCGGCTAAAATCGCATGTTGATCATAAACATTTGTGAGCAAGCGTTCTCTCTCCCAACCCCCCCCCCCCCCCCCCTCCCTCCCCCCTTACTCCCCCTCTCTCCACACACACACACACACACACACACACACACACGCACACACACACACACACACATCGCATTTCATCCACCCACGCAGCCAAATCTCTCCCGGTTCCTCCATAGCAGTAAAGGGGTTGGTGGTTGTTCCTGGCAAAATGTCTGTGGAGAAGATCTCTAAGATTTGTCAACAAATAGAAAAGATACACAGAGAAAAAAAAAAAAGAACAGACATATCGGCCTCCCGGTTTTCCCCAGGGAGACCAGCCCGGACATCATATCAAGACATGAGTTGGGGCGCTGAACGTATGCAGTACAACGCAGTACAGTAAGGTACGATATGATGCGATACGATACCATATGATACAATACGATACATATACGATACAACATGACACAATACGATACAACATGATACAATGCGATACAACATGATACAATACGATACAACATGATACAACACGATACAATACGATACAATACGACACCAGATGATACAAAATGATACAATACGATGCAACATGATACAATACGATACAATATGATCCAATACGATACGATACGAAGCCACGGGATGCAACACAACGCGACCCGACACAACGCGACGCAGCGTCACGAAACCCGACGCGCAGCCATACAACACAACAGAATATAACTGTGCAAGGCAACACAACTCCACACCATCCCAGTGCGATACAACCCAATACACTGCAACACACAACACAACACAACACAACACAACACAACACACACACAACACAACACAACACGACAACACAACACGACAACATTACACATCATATACAGTGCAACAGAACACAACACATCATATTCAATGCAACAGAACACAACACATGAAATAACATCGCTATTCGTATAATCAAATTCAGCCGATCACAAAAAATCAAGGTGGCAAATCATGCATTATTAACGACGCCAGTTTCCGTAGTTATTGATAACAACGACGACTATGCCGATGAATCGTTGCAGATTTGTGTCGACTGGTGGGCGATAAAGGCGATAGGCCTCGATAACGGGAGCTTTGCTATTAGTCAGTAATATTTTTTTTCCTTTTTTTTTTTTTTGTTTTTTTTTTTTTTTTTTTTTTTTTTTTTTTTTTTTTTTTAATTTCTGTTTTCTTCCTTTTTGTGGTCATCTACATACACAAAACAAACAAACAACAACAACAAAAAACTCGTTTTTCTTTCGGGACCGTGCTCATCATTGCATTCATGTTAAAACAAACAAACAGTAATTATCACTGATGGCGTTGTTTCATAATTACTCGTTTTCTTTCTGTTTGTCCAAACTGATAATGGAAGCCTCAAATGGCCATCAATGAAACCAGTAATGGCTCGCTAACTTCGATTCTACCCATGGATACCACGGACTCTCCTCTCTGGTATCCTTGATCGTCTTCAGCACATGCATGCCGGCAGCTTTTGCGGACCAATCGCAAGAATGGTAATTGAATTCGAGGAATTATGTAGCCCGACATGACTGTATATCAGTATTCATAAATGAAAAGAGAAAGCGATAAAAAAAAAAAAAAACAAAATTGAAACCAGCTAGTTTCTAATTCAGCCTTTTCCTGCTTAAAATACACATCCTTTTGGGAATGAACACGATAAATTTAGTCATAAAGGGTTAAAGTTTAAAAAGGAAAAAAAAAAAAACTGTTCGAGTTATGTTTAGCCATTGTTTATTTCCCTCACGCACTGAAAATAGTGATGTCGTCTGATTGGTAGGAAGAGCCGACAGCGTTGTCATTGTCACTTTGCTTGGACTTGAGGCCTATTGAAAAACGTGGTTGCGATGGCATTCCTTTTTTTCTCTCTTTTTTCTTTTCAATTATAATTATTGTTATTATTATTATCGTTATCCAGACGACTGTAAATGACCTTTTTTTTTTTTTAGAGCTGTTCCCATGCCAGAATCGATTCCATTGTGCAGTTCCACAGAATGCGGAAAGCCGAAAACCACTGTCGTAATAAGCTCTTTTAAATCCGGACTTTCAATTAAGATAAAAGCCATTCTGGACTCACGTGTGTCGACGACGTGAGTGAGTGTGTGCGATCATACACTTTTGGTTATCTGTCTCTGTGTGCTTCTGTTTCCTGCATTTAACTTTACGTTGCCTTTTTGTCTGGACATACACGGTGTATGAACATCCAACCACGCAAGGCAGCAGATACTGATGTGATCTTTTCAGACATGGCTATTACAAGGACCACACACAACAGCGAAGGCACAAAAAAAAAGGGGCAATACAAATGTTATTGTGGAAAAATCAATATGCGGTTGCTGCTGTTGTCTTACAAAGTACGAGTATTTTCAATATAAAGGCCAACAGAAAGAAAACCTTTTTTTTTTATCAAAGATATTTAACCATTTGTAGGCTACAATACAAATGTGACAATTACACAGTTAAGGAGGATGCGCTTGCTGAATGGGACATAATTCTTTCTACAAAATGTACGTTTAAATGCAAAACAATCCCTTTCATGAAGAAAACCCGTTTTACAAGAAATAAACCCCTTAAAAATGTCCTGGTCACATGAGTAAAGATGACAAATTCTATAACCAATAGCTTAAATGTTTAGAATATTCTGTACAGCCTGTCAAGTGAATTTTGGAAGGAGGATGGGGGGCGCGGGGGTGGGGGGGGTGGGGGGCTCTTTACTTCGGCTCCTTCTCAGACGCGACAAAATCAGCGAAATTAATTTTCATGTGAAAATAACTATTATCATGTCATAATTTTACCTTTTTCTCACATCATAATAATAACTATGTTCACTTCATAAAACAGAAATTATCACTGCTTTCTATGATAATTACGGATTCCTTCAGTGAACGCAATGAAGGTTTTGAAGCTGCCAAGTAGTCAAATACTGGTTTCAATTCTGTTGCCACGCAAAATAATCGAGGATACTACGAAATGACAGATGGCAATAATCAGCTGATGTTACTAAATATCAATCTTGATAACAATACGGGAAGTGTAGGAATTAACAGCAATAAGCAACAACTGCTCTATGTGCCAAAAGAAACAGATAAAACACACACACACACACACACACACACACACACACACACACACCGAACAAATAAACAAAGACCTTAACGAGCACTGCTTGCATGCTCTGCTAGTGTTGACACCTACCGCCCCCCCCCCCCCCTCTCTCTCTCTCTCTCTCTCTCTCTCTCCTATTGTCATCAGCTGGCTATTTGTCTATTTGTCCTGTCTATATGTACATTCTGTCTGAACTATTTCTTTGTTCATAACTTTTCTTTAGGCATGTAAAAAGTATGTGTATCAAAATTAAAGAGTAAAATAATATGCTTATTGGTTTATACATTTCTCTTTCGTAAAGTTGCATTTCTATAATGAGGAAATGGCGGCTGGAAGGGGAGGGAGGGGGGGGAGGGGAAGGGGAGTGGGGAGGATGGAGGTGGATGCCTTTTTCACTCACGGGCGAGGGAGAGCAGTATGAGGGGGAAAAAAAAACATCAAAAAACAAACTAAGATGGCGTTATACATTCAAAAAATTTAATAAAGACTTTGTCTTCGTCAATGTCTTTGTCTAAATGCGTCCCACAGATGACAGCCAGAGCGTCAAATCATACCTGACCCGTGTCACACACGATGGTTTGAGGCGGAACGAATGTGAGAAATAAGGATAACATCAAAGTAAGAATTACCGTGCAGAAATATTCTTGAAAAGAAACAGAAAAAAGAGAACAAGGGGGAGAATGGGGGAGGGGGGGGTGGGGTGGAGATTCACACACACACACACACACACACACACACACACACACACACACACACACACACACACTCACTTTTATAGGTGTATTGTAAAGGCTTGCGAATGATTGTTTTTTTTCTTTTTTAATGACTTGTAAGTTGACCTGAACATGGTGACTGCCCTGGTATGGCCGTTTGCGGTCGGCTGGGCTATGAGCAACATTACCTTACCTGACCACGCACACACACACACACACACACACACACACACACACACACACACACACACACGCTCG
>JADBJO010001964.1:65000-67500 GCA_016801955.1 Conus betulinus | reverse complement strand
CTTCATCCTGAACTTCAATTCCTGTAAGACATTGCTTCATCCTGAACTTCATTTCCTGTCAGACATTTGCTTCCTCCAGGACTTCGTTTCCTGTAAGACACTGCTTCATCCAGGATTTCATTTCCTGTAAGACATTGCTTCATCCAGGACTTCATTTGCTGTAAGACATTGCTTCATCCAGGATTTCGCTACATCTAAGACTTCACTTCTTCCAGGTCTTCACTTCCTCCTAGACTTCACTTCCTCCTGGACTTCACTTCTTCCAGGACTTCACTTCTTCCTGGACTTCACTTCTTCGTGGACTTCACTTCCTCCTTGACTTCTCTTCTTCCTGGATTGCACTTCCTCCAAGACTTCTGTTCTTCCTTGACTTCTTTTCTTCCTGGACTGCACTTCCTCCAGGACTTCTCTTCTTCCTGGACTGCACTTCTTCCAGGACTTCACTTCTTCGTGGACTTCACTTCCTCCAGGACTTCACTTCTTCCTGGACTTCACTTCCTCCTTGACTTCACTTCTTTCAGGACTTCTTTTCTTCCTGGACTTCACTTCCTCCAAGTATTCACTTCCTCCTGGACTTCACATCTTCCTGGACATCACTTCCTCCCGGATCTCTTCTTCCTGGACTTCACTTCCTCCTGGACTTCACTTCTTCCTGGACTTCTCTTCTTCCTGGACTTCACTTCTTCCTGGTCTTCACTTCTTCCTGGACTTCACTTCTTCCTGGACTTCACTTCCTCCTGGACTTCTCTTTTTCCTGGTGTTCACTTCCTCCTGGACTTCACTTCTTCCTGGTCTTCACTTCCTTCTGGACTTCTCTTCTTTGTGGACTTTTCTTCTTCCTGGACTTTACTTCTTTCTGGACTTCACTTCGTCCTGGACTTCACTTCTTCCAGGACTTCACTTCTTCCTGGACTTCACTTCTTCCTGGACTTCAATCCCTTCTTGACTTCTCTTCTTCCTGGACTTTACTTTTTACTGGACTTCTCTTCTTCCTGGACTTCACTTCTTCCTGGACTTATCTTCTTCCTGGACTGCACTTCCTCCAGGACTTCTCCTCTTCTTCCTGGTCTTCTCTTCTCCCTGGACTACACTTCTTCCTGGACTTCACTTCTTCCTGGTCTTCACTTCTTCCTAGTCTTTACTTCTTCCTTGATTTCTCTTCTTCCTGGACTGCACTTCCTTCTGGACTTGTATTCTTCTTGGACGTCTCTTCTTCTTTATTTCTCTTCTTCCTAGACTACACTTCCTCCAGGACTTCTCTTCTTCCTGGACTTCTCTTTTCTTCCTGTCTTCACTTCCTTCTGGACTTCTTTTCTTCCTGGATTTCTCTTCTTCCTGGACTTCACTGCTTCCTGGGTTTCACTTCCTACTGGACTTCACTTCTTTCTGGTATTCATTTCCTTCTGGACTTCTCTTCTTCCTGGTATTCACTTCCTTCTGGGCTTCACTTCTTCCTCGTATTCACTTCCTTCTGGACTTCACTTCTTTCTGGTCTTCATTTTCTTCTGGACCTCTCTTCTTCCTGGTATTCACTTCCTTCTGGGCTTTTCTTCTTCTTGGTATTCACTTCCTTCTGGACTTCTCTTTCTTCCTGGACTTTACTTCTTCCTGGACTTCTCTTCTTCTTGGACTTCTCTTCCTCCAGGATTCACTTCTTCCTGAACATCATCACTTCTTCCTTGATTTCTCTTCTTCCTGGTCTTCCACTTCCTTCTGGACTTCTCTCTTCTTCTTGGACTTCTTTTCTTCCTTTCCTGGAACTACACTTCCTCCAGGACTTCGCTTCTTCCTGCACTTCTCTTCTTCCTGGACTTCACTTCTTCCTGGACTTCATTTGCAGGACTTTGTTGTCTCCAGGACTCACTTCCTCTAGCACCCACTTCGTCCGAAGCGCTATAGTTGATCCAGGACTTTGCTTACACTCGGACGTTTCTCAGGAATATCATTTTCTCAGGAACATCAGTTTGTCCATGACTTCACTTCATCTAGGACCTCATTTCATCCAGACGATCAAATTCCCACCTGGACTTCGCTTGCAAATGACTTTTGTTTCTCTTCTCCACTTCCTCCAGCATTTTGCTTCTCCCAGGAGCGCACTTTCTCTGTTACATCACTTCTGCTTGAACATCATTTCTTTCAGGATCTCACGGCCTTCAGGATTACCCCCTCTCCCACTGCACCCCCCTTCCCCGCCCGCTCCCCTCTCCCCGCAGGATATCACTGTCAGCAGAACTCCTCTTCTTCCACGTCATCGCTTCCTCTTGGACATGACATCACTTCCTACAGGAGGAACTCGTCCATTTCCGTTGTGTGTGTGTGTGTGTGTGTGTGTGTGTGTGTGTGTGTGCGTGCGTGCGTGCGTGCGTGCGTGCGTGTGTGTGTGTTCTCTCTGCTAGAGTTTTCTGGTCAAGGGAGAAAGTGCCGCTGATTTTGTAGGGATCGTCATCATCAGCATCACCGTAGTCACCTCCGTCGTCGTCGTCATTAACGCTGTCAGTGT
>JADBJO010001964.1:57500-60000 GCA_016801955.1 Conus betulinus | reverse complement strand
GGGATATATGGTAGTATGTGTGTGTAGTGGGAAGATATTGTGGGCTGAGACTGAAGTGATGGGTTGGTACATGTAACTTTAAGGGTTTGATGGTAAGAGGGTGGAGGGAAGAAGGGATGGGTTTATACTGACTACTGACTGGGGGGGGGGGGGGGGGGGGGGGGGGGGGGGGGGGGGGGGGGGGGGGGGGGGGGGGGGGGGGGCAACATATTCACACCCTATACACACTCTCTCTCTCTCTCTCTCCCCTCCCCTCTCCCCCCCCCCCCCCTCTCTCTCTATCTCTCTCTCTCTAAAAATTAAGTTATTGTTTCTAAGTATTATCATTATTTTAATTCTACAATTATGGCCGGCAATGGGATTAGTGATAATAGGACATAATGCTTAGAAGCATAAAGGTGAAAATGACTGACGGTAATAACAATGACATCAGTGTTGTTGTAAATTAAATGTAGTGATGTAATGATGTTGATGAAGAGAACAGTAAAGGTAATGATAAGATGATAGTGATAAAGTAATAAAGGTTTTAAAGTAATATACCCTCTTACCATCAACACCTTAAAGCGGTGGTAAGTGCAGTAACACTAGCGGAAATAAAGGCGCCAGGAAAGGAGAGGGAACGACCAGCGATAAAGGAGCTAGCATTCTATTTATTATGTGTGTGTGTGTGTGTGTATGTGTGTGTGTGTGTGTGTGTGTGTGTGTGTGTGTGTGTGTGTGTGTGTGTGTGTGTGTGTGTGTGTTCCATTAGTAATGTCAGCCTTGTTCATTGGTTACCCCCGCCTCCTCCACCCCCACAACCGCCATACCTACCAACACCCCTACACACATCATTACTAGGGCAGGGGGAGGGGGAGTGGGGAGTAAGTCGATTGACGTAGCAAATGGTGAGACTCGGAGAGTGTAGGAAAAGGGAAAAGATGATAGCTGCAACCTATGTCTGAGGTAAACAGTGGGAGGTAGGGTAGTGTGGGTGTGTGTAGGTGGAGGATATTTTAGACTGGAGCTGCAGAGGTAGAATGTACATACTACTTTTGGACGTTGATGCCATGAGGATGGACAGTGCCCAGTTTGGCAATGAGATAAGATTCCTGCATAAGGCGTTCCAAGTTGTCACTCTTCGATTGCCAAAGTGCCAAGACTTTGACATGGTTGATGTTGTGTTGGGCATGGTTGAAGTGTAGGGCGACTGGTTTGGGCCGGTGGTGGCGGATGTCGGCCAGGTGTTCAGAGATGCGCGTCTCAAGTGTGCGAGATGTCTCACCTACATAGATCTTACCACACAGCTGACAGTGGATGGCATACACAATGTTGTGGCTCTGGCAGGAGAAAGTGCGTTTAATAGTGAAAGAGCCCGTGGGGCCATGTAAGATGGTGTCTGGTTTGGTGAGAGAGCAGATTTTGCAGTTGGGTTTTGAGCAGGGGAAAGTACCTGGTGGCTTAGTTGTGGATATTTTGTTCAGCTTAGAGCGCACCAGTAGGTCGTTGAGGTTTTTGTCACGTTTGAAAGTGATCATTGGTTTGGTCTCAAAGGCAGGTTTATGATTTTCTACTATGTGCCAGTTAGACTTCAGGATCCTGCAGATGGGCAGATTGTGAGGATGGAAGAGAAGGCAGGCAGTGGGTCTGTCTGTCTCTTTGGGAGATTTAGTTTCCAGAGTAGATGTTCTGGATTTAGCTGCAGTGCGACTGAGAGCATCATTGATGACGGCACTAGGGTAGCCACGGTTGGTGAAAAAAATCAGACATTTTGGTTGCTTGTATAGTGAAATCTTCTTCGCTAGAGCAGAGTCTGCGTAGGCGAAGGAATTCAGAATATGGAATGCTGTTTTTAGTGGACTGGTGGTGGGAAGATGTGTAGTCCAGGTATGAGTGCGCATCAGTAGGCTTGTAGAAGACTGAGGTTTGAAGCAGTCCATCTTTGAGGGAGATAGTGATGTCCAGGAAGTTAACTGACTGAGAAATGGTGTAGGTCAGCTGGATGGATGGATGGAAGGTCTGAGCAAAGTTAAGGAATAATGTGCGAGTCAACAACGCCTTCTTTCTTGCGCTGAACACAGAAGCGATCAAAGCTAGTGCATTTTCGTTATTTGTTTCATGTTTGTTGCACCTGAAGAAGACCTAAGAGGTTGAAACGCGTTGTGGTTGTCTTGTGACTCGTTTGTCCACGTTCTCTGGGCGGTTCGCTGACATTTATTTAAGATTTGTTTAGATTTCCGCTGCCATAAGCCTTGTATGTCGTATTTACTCCTCATCCATGAAAGCGATTTGGATTGGACAATTGCAGACATTATTGGTAAGGTAAGACAAGCCGAATAGAACACTGTTCTAATTTTGCCAACTATCCGCTCGCAGTATGGCGGACAGATTCGGCCACTGCTTGAAACCGTGTTGCTCAGCTCGTCAAGGCCTGAAACTTGCTGGGTCTGTGGGCCTCCTCATTAAGAGCGGCCTAAGAGCGGCCTATCGATCCTTCCATGTTAGAAAGGCGAAGTTTGCA
>JADBJO010001964.1:50000-52500 GCA_016801955.1 Conus betulinus | reverse complement strand
TTCCAGGAGAGAATACGTCTGTAATAGGAAAGAGGAGGCCGTGTGTGTGTGTGTGTGTGTGTGTGTGTGTGTGTGTGTGTGTGTGTGTGTGCGCGCGCGTGCGTGCGTGCATGCGTGTGTGTGTGTGTGGTGTGTGTGTGTGTGTGTGTGTGTGTGTGTGTGTGAGAGAGAGAGAGAGAGAGAGAGAGAGAGAGAGAGAGAGAGAGAGAGAGAGAGAGAGGAGTGTTTTCTTTCAATTCAATGTCCCTTCACGTTATGTGATCTTAGACAAAAAAGCAACAATAAAATCAAAAAGAAAAATGAAAATCAAATACAAAGAACCAACATCTGCACCCCGTTACAAGTTAGTAAAAAATCGGACTCTGCGTTAATGCTAATTCAACGAATGTCACATATTAGTGAGGAATCATTTCGGGAATTTCACCAGAGAGAAGATCCAGAGAAAAAAAAAAAAAAAAAAAAAATCAGCTGCTTAGATCTGAGAAGTATATAGCTTATTTGTTTTATATCTTTTGAACACACAAACCCATTCTAGTCTCCAGTCCATTTTGTTATTAAAGTATTAGAAAATCTGTTAATCGAACAGGTCACGCTGACCGTACATGATTCAAGCCGTTTACGAGTTTAAAGAAGAGTGTCGTACTGTGGTGGATGAATTTTGGGGATTGCCAAAAGTACGTAGAATCTTCTAGCTTCTGTCTGAAGTGCTCCCAAACGCCTTTTATAATAATCCATATCTCTCCAGTAAAAGAAAGAGGACTAGTTAAAGTGCAGGCATTGCCAGCATGCTTTGCTCCATTTTTGCCTGGCTGTCTGTCAGCTCTTACGTTACAATGTATTCTGCAATGTATTAGATACTTGATTTCAAAAATAAAATGTCCCTTCACTGCAGAATTTGATTTTCTCAGAGCATAATATTTATAAAAAACTGACTTTGAATCAAGAATTGTAATGAATTTGAAATATATACGTTTGGGGAAATGAAGTAAGAAATACAGGGCCATAGGAATGGCAATGACCTCTGCCGTGAATATTGATTTTTTTTTTTTTTCTCTTCTTCTAGCATTAAAAAGAGAGTTTCATTTTTTTAAAGAAGGAACAATAAAGCTGCTTCCGCTTCCCGGTTGTCCATCAGAGATGCATCCGTGGAAACTTTTAGATGATCAAGATAATGCTTGTTTATATGGTTTTTAATGGTGCACCAAGAATGCAATATCAGGGGGGGGGGGGGGGGGTGGTAAAATTTTTTTTTGTTGATGATAATTTTTGCATTTTTTTTTGTTTTTTGAATTTTTTTTTTTTGAATGTCATCAATATCATTTTTTTTTTCGTGAATTTTTTTTGTGAGGAAAATTTATTGATATAAAAAAAATAGCCGCTTGAAGTTTCCATGATGGGCAAGAGAGATATTAAGTTTTTGACCTCAACCATTTTCTTGTAATCTCTTTGGTCGTTGGAATACATCAGAAGTATGAGTGGTAATCGTAGTAAGCGAAGCTTTATTTTTTTGCCCTTTTTAAAAAAACAAAACAAAACAAAAAAAAATGTATGAGATCTTGAGCCGACTTCATTTTCAACATAAATAATTGTTTACTGATCTACGTAAAACACATTTTGCTAGAGCAAAATCTCGATATCCTTCCAAATGTAGATCTCCTACTTCCCGTGTGTGTGTGTGTGTGTGTGTGTGTGTGAGAGAGAGAGAGAGAGAGAGAGAGAGAGAGACCAGAGAGACAGAGTGTGTGAGAGAGAGGAGAGAGAGAGAGAGAGAGCACGAGCGCGCGCGCACTCGCACTCGCACTCGTGTGTTATATGGGGGGAGGGGGGGGGGGGGGGGGGGATGAAACGTCACAATCAAACATGCGCCCGTAAAATATTTTGACGTCACTCAAAAAACGTAATTTTCTAAGGCGTCATAGTTCCTGAACGTCATCCCTCCAAAAGATCAGCTGAGCTCTATTCCATAAAGAAGAAAAAACCGTTTTTTGGGCCCTTATAGCCGTTAGTAACGGCTATTGTGGTAAAATTAAAACATCGGGCATCATCCGTGACCCAATGAAACATACATAACAAATTTTCAGAAAGATCGGCCCAGAAGTTTTTTGGTCTGGAGCGAGTGGAACACATTTTGACCACGGGCAGACAGACAGACACACAGACAGGCAGCATTTCTTCGTTCCCGTTTGTAAAGTACTCCCTGTTCCATAAGAATTGCGAGTTGTAAAAAAAAAAAAAAAAAAAAAAAAAAAAGAAAAAAAAAAAAGAAAAACCACAACCAACCAACCAAGAAACAAAAAAATCAAAAAAGAAAGAAAAAGAATTGAAAAACAAACAACGCGCTACACAAACGACCGTGCGCCTAAAACCAGACAAGCGAGCAAGTCACCATTTTCTTTCTGTCAACACGTGCTGTCGCACTATCGACTACAGCCCATACATATTAAGTACATCATGCTCAATTGGCTAACAAGAAAGCTGGTAGCGTAGTGAATGCTGGGAG
>JADBJO010001964.1:35000-47500 GCA_016801955.1 Conus betulinus | reverse complement strand
CGCGATTATGGAGGCTTCAGGTCATGATAGCTCTGTCCCCCACAACTAGTTTGAAATTATTTCGTCAAACATTGAAACCGAATGACAACTCTAGTACACATCGGTGTTTTTTTTTTTTTCTTTTCTTTTTTATTTGTGTATATACATTCGATAAGGGAAAACAAAGATTTAAATCAATGCATACATTGTTTGACATGTGTTTTCATCTTGCATCATGGACGTACGTACTCATTCCGCACTCCACCACCGAAGATTGTCTATCACAAGATTACCACACCGATAGGAACTGTGATAAATTAATAATATTTTGATGAAATACTTGCATCATCATCATCATCATCATCAATCATCATCATCTTCATCTTCATCTCATCATCATCATCCTCATCCTCATCCTCCTCATCATCTCCTCCTCTCTCCATCATGATCCATGAATCGAATTTTCCAAACATGAACAACATCCAAATCCAGAGTAATTAGCGTTAAAACAAAAAAAAAAACAAACAAGCAAACAAACAAAAGTAAAACCACTGCGCTATCGCAGACGACCTCAGCCACCAGGTGTGCTGTCTTGGTTGGTCTCACACGTTCTATACGTTACTATAGACGCCAGGTCTGCTGTCAGTCCAACGTCTAGTGTGGACCCCCCCCCCCCCCCCCCCCCCCCCCCCCCCCCAAACACACACACATACAATACAATAATACAGAACGGAGAAATGCTCTGCTGTTTGCCATTGTTATGTTTCAAAAGTACAATGACCGCAAACGGGAGTGAAAACATGAAAACAAATGACGAAGCACAGAGACGCAAAAGGAATATACAACAAACGCTACAATGACCAACCTCCACCACCTGTTTGTCTTCTTCAGGCAGAACAGAAACAAACAAAGCAAGGAAACAAACACACACACACACACACACACACACACACACTAAAATCCACCTGTTGGTCTTCTTCATGCAGAACAAAAAAAAGAAACACCCCCGCAAGTAAACAAAGACCGTACCCTCCTCCACCCCCCCCCCCCCCCCCCCCCCCCCCCCCCCCCCCCCCACACACACACACACACCGGAAAAAAACAGGTGTCCCGTAAATAAGACATCAATCATTACAAACAGGGGACTCTGCAGGGGATATTTTTAAAGGAGCTTGGATGAGGGTGGGTAAAAGATGAGTTGAAAAAAACACGACGTTAAAATAAGAGTATTCAATCATCATTCGTCGACAAAATGAGAACAACACAGTTGTGTATTTTGAATCGTGCCATTTGTCAATGCCTGTCCACAGACGCCTTCAGTTTCCACTTTCAAACAGTTCTCAGTGGACTCGGATGGTCTAGATTGTAATAGTCCACCCGTCGTCTCTAACATAGAAAACCATCAAATATCCTGTGGTATTGTGAACACCACGAGAGAAACTAGGCAATACAACGGACTCCCAAAGAGAAACGTTAAAATATAAAAGGAAGGGGAAAGGGGGGGGGGGGGGGGGGGGGGGGGGGGGGGGGCGCTTTAAAGAAATAAGTCGCCAAAAATAAAACAATCAAAATCAAAGAACATCTTCAAGCCTATGCTCGGAGATTTTAAAAAAAAAAAAAAAAAAAAAAAAAAAAAAAAAAAAAAAAAAAAAAAACGAATGAAAGGGAAGCTACTTGCAGACGGGAGACAACAGTGTAAAAGGTAAAAGTCACTGTGAATAAAAGTAAGTTTCAGAGCATAATAACCCGTAGGCGGAAGCTTAAAACATGAAAATAAACGTTGAAGTGATGAACGACAGAAATGAACGTAAACAAACACTACAGTTAAGACTGACTGGCCTTCTCCAGTCAGGACTAAAGTAAGAAAACAAATACACAAACCACGAAAAGAAGTTGAAGTAAATCAAACAAACAGAGAAACAAACACAGGGCAAAAAATAAAAAAATCGTCCCCGTTGTCGTCAGCGAAAGATTAAGTATTTATATTGTTACGTCATCCTCTTCCTCCCATCCCTCCTCCTCACGTCATCCCGTCCTTTTGAAATTCCTGTTAAATGACTGGGGACTAGTTCAGATACACTTGTCTTTCCCTCGTTTGCTTTGTTTCTTTCCATTGTTTGGTTGTTCTTGTCGTGCCTGACAAAGATGCGTATGGTTGAGACTCGTTAACTAAGTAAGGGTTGGTTGCATTTATTTCAACGACTCAGTATTTCAATATTTCTTCTTTTTCTTCTTCTTCTTCTCGAACCCTCTAGATGGGAACGCCGGCTTCTCTGACGAATGCTGCCGTGCGCTGTAGGTTCCCAAGGGCACCGTAGAGCTTCCTCTCCACTGATGTTTGCTCCGTCCATATCTGTTGTCTCGGAGCTTTCGTGCAACAGGGCATTCCTGCAGTAGATGTGCCGTTGTCATACTGCCGGTCTGGCATGGGCATTGGCCTGACTGACCGATCCTGAACTTGGTAAAGAGGTGATAGTTCAGGCGGTTTGTGGCCTGTCCGCAGCCTGAAGATGGCCACCTGCTCTGATCTTGTTAAACAGGTGATACGGGTCATGTCTATTGAAACGTGGATACTCCTGCAACCATTTGCTCTGTTGTCTGGCTTTGATGATTGTCTTGGCTTCCGTGAGGGTTGTGGACCTGTCTTCCTGTTTCTTTGTTGCTCCCTCTTTAGCCAGTGTGTCTGCAGCCTCGTTGCCAAGTGCGTTGCATTGGGAAGGGATCCACAATATTCATTCTATCAGGTCATTGTATCATCAGTGCCCCACCCCCACCCCCCCCCCAATCCAATGAATATATTGAACACTTTTTGTTTTAGCAAAAAAGCTGAAATGGCACGCTGCGAGAAACAAGTTTGCAGGAAGTGTCCGATTTCCGTTTTAACTAAACTATGCAGATATACGAGTAGTAGATTACCTATTCATATCGGTCAGTTTTAAATAAAGGGAGGTGACTGCAGGTGGAAACTGAAACTAGTTTTAAAAAGAATTATTAGTTAGTCCGCCGAACAACAGGGACAAACCAATGTTTTTGTCCGACAGGTTGTTTTCTTTCCTGTTGTTTGGCGGACTCACTAATAATTCTTTTTTTTTTTTCTGATCACATTGGCCAAGTTATATTGACAGGAATGTATATATCTATCCTGGAGAAAAAAAAACAAAACAAACAAACGAAGGGGGTCTTTGCTGATTCGGGTCGCGGTTTCCCCCAGTGGAAAAGCATGGGTTTATCTGCCCTGGCGAGCTCGACGTCAGCCGCACTGCTACTACCCCCCCCCCCACCCCCATCCCCCACCCCCATCCCCACCCCACCACACCACCCTACCTCCCCGCTGCGCCATCCTCCGCTAATGTTACAATTCTGCCTCGCTTTTTGCGCAGGTGTCTGTGTGTGTGTGTGCTCTCTCTCTCTCTCTCTCTCTCTCGTCTCCTCTCTCTCTCTCTCTCAGCTTAAAAGAAAGAAAATTACTACGCCCGCCGAACGAAAGAAGCAAACAAATTGGAAGACAAACACGACGCGTTTCGACCGTTCTGGTCTTCTTCAGGCAGGACAAACAACATTCAAGACAATGAACACGAAGAACGAACAGACGGTCGCTTATCCGTTCAAAATGGGGTGTGGAATGGAAATGGGCCGCGTATTCATTTTCCTTTTGTCTTGTCTTTCTGTCTGTCTGTCTATCTATCTATCTATCTATCTATCTATCTATCTATCTATCTATCTATCTATCTATCTATCGATCTTTCTATCTATCTATCTATCTCTCGATCGATCGATCCATTCATCCATCCATCCATCTCTCTCTCTCTCTGTCTGTCTGTCTGTCTGTCTGTCTGTCTGTCTGACTCTCCTCTGTCTCTCTCTCTCTCTCTCTCTCTCTCTCTCTCTCTCTCTCTCTCTCTCTCTCTAAGATAAAACCAAGTTGATTATTTTTATCTACAGGGGCGACTTTGAGAAAAGGCAAGCTTCGCCACAAACAAACAGTCTTCCAAGAACGCGAGTGCATGCCTTCGCCTTCGCCATCACGACCCTAGTGTCAGGACCACCTACAGTCCTCCACCCCACCCATCTCACCTCCCACCCTACACTCAGCTGGGACTGTCACAAAATTCGTGAAGACGCCTTTTCTGTGGCGACAGCTTGAATCTGATTGAGTTTGTCCTCGTGGGAAAACATGATCAACTTTCATTTTTCATTTCATGTAGAACTACCTGTTGATCTCGTTTTGTGGGCGATGTTGCCGCAGGGTCTACCCGAGAATTTTATTATGAAATTCTCTCTCTCTCTCTCTCTCTCTCTCTCTCTCTCTCTCATCATCTCCTCTCCCTCATCTCTCTCTCTCTCTCTCTCTCTCTCTCTCTCTCTCTTCTCTCTCGCTCCTCTCTCTCTCTCTCTCTTCTCTCTCTCTCTCTCTCACACACACCCTTACACACCCCTGCCATCCCTAGTTTCTACCCATCTTTCTTCTCTCCCCTGCCTCTCCACCCGGTCCATAAACGCCCTCCGTGTCCCCCCTCTCCTTCCTCTCCCCCCCCCGCATTTCCCCTCCCCACCACCCCGTCCATCCCTCCAGCTTTCTCCTCCCTCCACCTCTCACTCTCCCTCCCCTCCCCTCCCCCCCATTTCCCGCTCCTCCCCCTCCCCCCCCCCCCCCCCCCCCTCCCCCCCTCTGCCAACTCCTCCACACATACGCTCACCTGAACTCTAACCGCTCATGCATTTTCACGTAACCGTAGCGTGGGAAAGAACCGTGGCAAAGAGACAACTATAACCGTTACATACGCAAATCATATACTTAAAAAAAAAAAAAAAAAGGGCAGGCGGACCGGGTGTGGGAAGTGGGGGGGAGGTGGGAGGTGTTTGGGGGGGGGGGGGGGTGGTGAGGGCGAGGGAGAAAGAAAAGGGCACCCAAGCGAAAACAAAACAAAACAAAACAAAACAGAAAAAAAAAAACTAAAAAAAAAAAAAAAAAGAAAAGACCCTCGAAGCATATCGATATCGTTGAATTCACCCACAAGGTGTCTGTGTGAATTCTCCCCCATTTGGGCAAGAGGGCTTTTGTCTTCAGCGGCCTGATCAATATTAATCACCTTATTCACCCGCCATTGAACGCCCCTCGTTCCCCCTGACTTCTTCAGCCCGGTCGGGCCCCGTGTGTGGGTTCTTTTTGATGTGGGCAGAAAGGTGTGTGGGAGGGGGAGTGCTCTGAGAGAGAGAGAGAGAGAGAGAGAGAGAGAGAGAGAGAGAGAGAGAGAGGAGAGAGACGAGAGAGAGAGACGGTGGAGGGCAGAGAGGGGGGCAGCTATAGCATTCATTTTTTCTACCTGACAGCCACTTCATAAATAGCTGCTTTATTATTATTTTATTACTCTCTCTCTCTCTCTCCTCTTCAAATCTCTCTCTCTCTCTCTCTCTCTCTTTTGACTCTCGCGGTGGTTCTTGCGTTCAAAACGATCTGATCCGTTTGTTCTCGGCGATTATTGCGAGTAAGCGTGGGGAGTATAGCCTTCAAAGGGCCTTTTGGTCTTTCCTCTTTGGGAGTGTGCCAACAGTTGGGTACCCGTCCGCGCTCTGATCGTGTTGTGGGTGGTGGTGCTGGCTGTGGTGGTGGTGGTAGCCGGGTTGTTGGTGGTGGCAGTGCGTGTGCGTGGCGTGAAATTGCGTGCGTGCGCGGTGCGTGTGTGTGTGTGGTGTGGGTGTGTATGTGTTGGTGTGTGTGTGTGTGTGGTGTTTGTGTGTCTGTGTGTGTGTGCGTGTGTGTGTGTTGTTGTGTGTGTGTGTGTGTGTGTGTGTGTGTGTGTGTGTGGTTGTGGGGCACGATATGGTTGGAGAAGTTGAGAGAGAGAGAGAGAGAGAGATAGAGATAGAGAGAGGTGCAGTAGTGGCAGGGCGGCTATTGTGGCAGACAGTGTTCAGCGTGCGCGAGCATTTTTTGATTGCGGTGGGCGATCAGGCCGCAGCCATGTACCACTGTATCTTATTATTGGAGAGGCCCCTGACGATGGCAAGTCTTTTATTTCATATCCCTTTCAGTTCAACCGTATATTTGGTCGTAGAACTGCTTTTGAACCCGCCCTCCCGTTAATCCGTGTTATCAGTGGAACGTCCTTGAGAGGCACCAGGGGCTTTTTCTTTTTTTTTTTCACGAGACCGCTTTATTGATGAATTATAGGCCTTAGCCGGTAGTTGGTTCTTCTCCTGTGTCCTGTCATTTCCATAACACCTGCATAACCCCCCCCCCTCGTTGCCCCCACAGCCTTACCTCTCTCCTCCGCTGTCTGGGCTTTCACGCACTTCCACACAGATATGATGATATGCGCCGTCCCTCGCACTGTAGGGGACGCTCCACCACCACACCGCCGCCCAGGGTCCTCTGTTGCAGGTATGAACTTTTTTTTTTTTTTTTTTTTTTTTTTTTTTTTTTTTTTTTTAGTTTTTTAGCTAGCGCACGTAAAAGATTCCACGACAACGAGGGCGTTGTGCTGACCTGCGTGCAAATGCTGCTGCGGGTGGGGGTTGGGGATGGGGTGTTGGGGTGGGGGGGGGGAGGGGGGTTGTATCCCACGTTTGATAGGCTGAGCGGGCGAAAATATGTGTGTATGTATGTATGTATGTATGTTATTATGTATTATACCTAAAAATTGTGTGTTTGTGTGAGTGTTGTCTGTCTGTATGTATGTGTGTACGTATATTCTGTATGTATGTTTGGTGCATGTATGTATTATTGCTATGATGTATGTATATATATATATATATATATATATATATAATATATCTGTGTGTTGTTTGTGTGTGTGTTGTTGTGTGTGTGTGTGGTGTTTGTTGTGGATGTCTTTCTTTATATATATATATTATATGTCACATACGTACACACACATCGCACACACCTTGAATAGAGAGAGAGAGAGAGAGAGAGCGAGAACAGACCACACACACACAACACACACACAGACACACACACACACACACACACACACACACACACACGCACGGAAACACGGTGACAAGAGTTGACAACACAGCAGCAAACAACTAACCCACAACAACTCTACCCCAGAACACAAATTCATCACGTCCTGTCCCATGTCATCATGCATAGCATCCTTCACCCTCACAGCACGACTGCACGCACACCTTCTTCCCTCACACAGGTTGCTTTCTGTGTTGTCCCTTGTTCTCCTCATGCCTTCCCTCCGATCTATCCTCTACCAAGGCGTGTGTGTTTTGGCGAATAGGATTCATAGACTGATGACCTACAGTCAGCTCCCCCTGGTTCCCCCCCACGCCCCCCCCCCCCCTCCCCTTTCCCAACTACCAGAACAAAGCCCTTCAGCTCCTCCCTCTTCGTTCTCACAGCTCGCAGCGACGGTGGGCACCCACAAATGCCCACATAACCACCTTGATTAGTTTTCTTTGTCTGCATGCACGTGCATCAATACCTGTCCACCACGAACAAGAAACGGGGCGACGCCATCCAGGGTGCCTTTCATCCCCGATACTGATTCGCTTGTCGACCATGTCAACGTCGTCACTTCCGGTCCCCCTTTCTGACGTTGCGCATGTCAATCTTGAGGAGTTCCGGGTCGTTTCGGGAGGGTGGAGTGTTTCCGTTGTCGTGTTCCGTTGTTGGGTTTCTCAAGGTACGCGTATGCAGGGCGGGGCTGAAGATGAATCAGATTGATTAGTTCATCACGGAAGCACGCATTGTAGCGCTGCCAATGCGTATTTACAGAAACAAAATGTTGTATGGCGGAAAAATGAACAAGAGGAGAAGATGTTGTTGAAGCACAGTGACAGACTGCTTGAAATCCGGCTGGGGGTGTGGGGGGTGAAAAATAATGCACGACTCTTACATGATGAGCAGCGTACATGTTTTGCAACTTCACTTTTGAATAACCGTGAAAGAAGAACTGAGAGAGAGAGAGAGAGAGAGAGAGAGAGAGAGAGAGAGAGAGAGAGAGAGAGAGAGAGATGAATGAAAAAAAATAACTGCTTCATGAAGTTTGAAACGATGTACAACTGGATGGCTCAAGTTTTTTTTTTTTTTTTTTTTTTTAAATCAAACTCACGACACGCCAGCTTGCATGACGGCGAGGAACTGTCCCCTAGCAGACAGTCTGAAAACAGATAATAACATTTTGAGGTAAATTAACACTTTCACGCAACGGATGGTCAAATGTTTTTGTATATGATCCAATGAATTTTCGAAGCAACGCCCCAGTTTGGTTTTCTCTGCAGCTTGAATGTTCATGAAAAGAAAAGAAAAGAAATAAAAGGGAGATCCAAGGGGAAAAAATATCATGCGAACCAACCTCCGTGGTGTCGTGATTGTGATCGCGCGAACTTGCAGGCTGACAAGTATTGGTTTTGGTTGTCACTACAGGCGATTTTAATGGGAATTTTCGGTCCTGGTTGGGTTCTATCCCAGAGCTGAGTTTTGATTCTCTAAGGCTCAGATTTGAAGACTGGAATCGCACAGTTGACTTTCATCCACTTTAAGGCTGCGGGGCGTCTCCTAGAGTGTTGCTAAAAACACTGCAGATGTTCGTAATCCTTGGGCCTGGTTGACGCCAGGGTGTACAATGAAAGGAAGCGCAGAGTGTTGCTCTGTTATGTAGTCACTGGCATGAGAAGGAGCTTCGTAGCATCATCTTTATTCACATAGTTCATTATAACACCACAACACAAAGCGTTTCAAGCCCTTTATGCCTTGCTCCTTGCTCTCACGGTAATTTCAGTTTTCGATTTCTTGTCCACGCCCATTTTTTGTGGTAATTTCGTAAATATCGCTGGTATCGACAGGATCATGAAGACTGTCGTTGGAAGGCGGTAGTGGCGACCCTTACAGGAAGATGTCCCCAAGATGGGGACGACCACTCCTGCTGATTTTTTTCAACGATGCAGTTATCGTTGCTAATCAGGAGCTTAGTCTGTGGCGTCCTGTGTCTGTTGGATTGGAACAGGAACCTCAAGCGCCGGCTCAGATCTTTTTCTCTCTCTCCTCTCTCTTCTCTCTCTCTCTTTTTTTCTTCTTTTCTTTTTTTCTTTTTTTTTTACTGGGTGACTTTTTACAGATTTACTGTATGACGCTTTCTTACCATTTCCCTGTTCCGTCTTTCGCTGAATGTCTTTAAGCGACGACTGGGCTTTGTTTCTTTCTTTTCGTTTTTTTTTTTTTTTTTTTTTTTTTTCCGTCCCCGTTGTGGTAAGGCTACCACAGAATGATAGGTGATGTATGACTCAGTATAACACCATCAACGGAACAACAAAGCTGGGTACATTGTTGGCTCGGTGTGAGCACGGAGTTGGCAGTCAGGAGTTCCAGGTTCGAATCATCCCGGCGCCCAGTTGGCCTCTTGACTATCTATCTTAACGTGTGGTCATTCTGGTGGTGTAGTTTGATGTACGATAGCTCTCCCTTTTCTCTTTTTTTCACTGAAATGGTGATACCTTTCGAGGATATCACCATCCATGGGTGTGGTGGACTTTGAATCTGAATGCAACTCGCTGAGACTGGGATTCGACTGAAAGAGACGAAAGTTGGGTCTGGTCGAGCAGAACAAATGGTTATGTTCATATCGCAATGTTGGAAGGTCCCTGTACCTTGCTAGCAATAAGTGTGACACATTCACCCTTTAATGTCCAACTCTGTCTTTCCTTCTCCTGTATCATATATGTGAAAGTTCGCAAAGCCTGTATCATGATGACGATGAGATTGTCGGTGTGCACAAAAACACCCCTTTCCCCCCTCCCCCACCCCGTCTCCTTTCAGAGCGTTTGAGAAAGATATCTTATTTTCATCGGAAAAAAAAGTTTAGTTTTTCATTTGAATTGTAAAAGATGGATTTTTTTTTTTTATCATTGGAGCCGAGGGCTTTTTCAAGGCAGCTGCCAATACTCATTGGACACAAAGTTAACAGCTAAAGGTACGCAGTATGAAAACAATACACAATTTATGACATGGCAATTAAACGATTGACACCCTGACATCAGATAAGACAAGGGCGTGCTGGGAGAGCCGACCTTTTTTTTTGCTTCATTTATCGATCCTGGATTTAAAAAAAAAAAAACGCAAAATAAATAAACAAATAAATGACAAAAATAATAAATATGGCAAGAACTACTACACAAAAAAGACGAACAGGGCAAACACATACTGCAGGGTGAACAACCGATGGCCCACCCTGGAGACCCACTGCCCACAAGGTGCAGTTCATCCAAGAGGTTGAAGCCTTCCCGAAGGCGTTCACCTTTGGGATTCAATAGGCATGAACGGTCCCCAAGAGCCGCGTCTGACGGTCAGGCTGACGGTCACCAACCGAGACAACGACGCCCAGCCTCAGTGGACCTAGTTAAACCCCACGTCCGTCTCTCTTGTGTCCACTCTTAAGTCCCAAAGAACAACTCTCTGAATAGCCGTTGGTGGAGTTGAGACCAATTCCTCTTGCAGGAACGCCAGGCAAAATATCTATATCTACTTATCGACCCCCCCCCCCCCCCCCACACCTTTCACCCTACCCTCTCCCCCAGCGACGCGAATTGCTTTCCAGTTTTTCCTCATACTTCGATGTCTAGCTCGGGTATCCATGGCGGGTTTCGGAGTGGGAACACTTCAAGACCCTGAGACAACTAGTCCCCAACATTTTCGAAACTACACTATTGGACTGGAGGACATTCGGTCAAGCTCATCACAGCTGCCCTTTAGAGGATCTCTGGTTTGGTTGGGAGCCCTCCTCACTGATAACGGTGGATCTCAGGTGAGGGGAATTGTGGAACAGGTTCGACCTTCTGACCGTGAACAGGTACATCAGTGTTGGTGGTGCTGTGGTGCTGGATAGTATGCACAATGTTCGCCTTCTAATCTCGCCAGATTGACGACAACAACAATAATAAAAACAAACACACAAACAAACAAACAAAAGGAAAAAAAAAGAAGAAGAAAAGAAGCTTGTAAGTCATAAATTGTGACCAGCAAATCAAAAACGAAAACAAACACAAAAAAAAAAAAAAACAAAAAAAAAAAAAACAAAAAGGAAAAAACAAGCTGGAAAAAGACCTCCAAGAACAAACGTAGGAGAGTGGTCTTGAGTGGTAAGCAAACAATAGTAGACAACAGAAAAGTAAAACAAGAAGGAAATGAAAACAACAATAACAACAGCAACAACAACATCAACAGAGTTGGAGAGTGATGGAAAAGAGGAAGTTTGTCCGCAGAGAACTCTCAGAAAGCAGGGGAGGGGACGGGGGGGGGGGGGGGGGGGGGGGGGGGGGGGGGACTGGGGGGACTGGTTGTGGAGAAAACCCCCCGACATCCCCATGGGGATGAGAAAGGCCAGATGAGGATGAGGACGGAGGGAGAGAGCCGAGGTGTGTGTGTGTGTGTGTGTGTGTGTGTGTGTGTGTGTGTGTGTGTGTGTGTGTGTGGTGTGTGTGTGTGTGTGTGTGTGTGTGTGTGTGTGTGTGTGCACGCGCGCGCGCGCGTACGTGCGTGCGTGCGTGCGTGCATGTGTGTAAGTTTGTATAATTTCAGACCCATACAGTAACAAACAAACAAACAAACAAACAAACAAAACCGTCCACAAGGCCATCTCCCTTCCCCAGCTGATCTCGTTCATTCTACGGGAGTTCTCCCTCTTCGGTCACCGCCAACCTCTCTCCCCCCCCCCCCCCCCCCCCCTTCGCCCCCTTCCCCCCCCCCCCCTCCCCCCCCCCCCCCCCCCCCCCGCCCCCCCCCCGCACACACACACACACACACACACACACACACACACACACACACACACACACAGCATCAACATCAACACAAACAGAAGGGGGAATCAAGCGATAGGTCCTTGTCGCGCGAAGACCACCCACCCACCCCACCCCAGCCACCTCTTTCCTCCCTCCTCTTGCCGCCCCGTGGGGCGGTGCCCTGTGCCGTCGTGGCTGGCACGTGCGGTACACGCGGCGCCCTTTGAATCTGAAAGGGCGTCGCCAGTCCTGTGTTTTTCAAGTCCTTGATCTGGGTAATGGCTTCATGGGATGGAATAAGACTGGTGCCAGACCTTGGGGGAAGCAGGAGAAATGAGGTGGGGTGTGGATGGTGGGGGGGGGGGGGGGGGAGGAGCACTGGCGCCATGAAATCTTTATAGATGAGGTGTGGGGTGAAGGAAGGAGGAGATGGCGGAATGAAGAAAGGAGGGAAGGGGGTAGGGTGGGGAGCAGGAGAAAGAGGGAGGGGGGATTAGAAGGGGGAGAAAGGGAGATAAGAAGAGGATTCAAAGCCGTGGAGCTGTTCGGGTCGTTTGAGGATCGGGTGTCAGGTTAGGGAGTCATTGTCAATGGGAGGTAGAGAGTTGTCGTAGTGTTGTGGTTTGATGCAGCTGTGCAGGTAGGGGAAGAACGAAACAAGATAACGGGTGGTGAAGTACCCTACCCGAACGTGCTTCCCCCGGGATAGAGTGGTTTGTACTTCACATTAAAGAATCTGTTATGACGAAAGGAGTGGAACAACACACGCGCGGACACACACACACACA
>JADBJO010001964.1:27500-32500 GCA_016801955.1 Conus betulinus | reverse complement strand
TCGGGACGACTGATGGGTTAGGTCCCCTTAAGGAAACGCCCCCCTGACCACTGGCCTCTCTCTCTCCTCTCTCCCTCTCTCTCTCCCTCCTCTCTCCATCCTCTCCTCCTCTCTCTCGCTCTCAGCTCCTCTCCTCTCTCTCTCCTCTCTCTGTCTCTCTCTCTGTCACTCTCTCTCTCTCTCTCTCTCTCCTCTCTCTCTCACGAAACTCTCTCTCTGTCTGTCTGTCTGTCTGTCTCTCAAACCGATCTCTCTCTCTCTCTCCTTGACCCTCTTCAAATCTTCAACACAGAACGAAACCCAACTTTAGATCATACATCGATTCCCATCCCGCGCCGGAAACCCACCTTTTTTGAAGCACGTGGAAAATTAAAAAGCCGCAGCCGGCCCGTAATGCTAGCTCTGTTCCGATCCCAAACCGCCCATTGCCAGGTGAATGAT
Source organism: Conus betulinus (assembly GCA_016801955.1). Taxonomy (NCBI): domain Eukaryota; kingdom Metazoa; phylum Mollusca; class Gastropoda; order Neogastropoda; family Conidae; genus Conus; species Conus betulinus. The sequence goes on along the minus strand of JADBJO010001964.1, from coordinate 32,059 downwards.
TGTGGTCTCTGAGGACTTTCAAGATCTAATAGTTTGTGGTCGTTTCGTTTCTATGCCCCCCTCCCACCACTCCCACCTCCCGCACCCGAGTTTCCACTCCCTCCCCCTCCTCCCCTCTCCTCCCCCCCCCCCCCCCCCCACCCGTTTCCCAACTTCCTCTCATTTCAAGGCCTCTCTTTTTGGTCGAGTTTCGTTTCGACCACTGAGACTAGTTATTGTTAATGGCGGACAGAAATAGGAAAATGAAATACTGATGAATGAGGTGGGGGGTGGGGTGGGGGGTGGGCGCCGCTGCGGTTCCTCTCCCTCTTTTTTTTTGTTTGTTTTGCTTCTTTTTCGTTTTCCCGTGCCCTCCCTCTGGTCCGACCCACATGATCTATTGCCATATTAAGTGTCTCTGGTTTTTTTTTTTTTGTGGGGCTTTTATTTAGATTATAGTTTTTGGTATGTTTGTTGTGGGGTGTATGGTGTTTTTTTTTGGTGATTCTTTTTTTTGTGTTGATTGCTTTTCTGAGTGTTCTTGAATTTGTGGTGTGGATCAGCTTTCAGATTAACTGGACTTCCCTAACTATGATGACCTCTATGCGAAGCTACAGTCACACACACAACCAACAACACACGACACGAGCCGCTCTTACACCAATCCGGGACCGACTGTACAGATCCCAGAAACAAATTCAATAAACTCCTATGTAACTCATCAACCACACACCACCAAAAATATTTTTTTTTATGTGAAAAACTTACATCGTGATTTAAACCAACCCTCTTCTACTCAACAATCATACAACCAATATTCACAACCACACCCACACAACACACACAACAACACACACACACAGACACACACACCCCCACTCCACTCCCCCTTGCACTCATTTAACTCACCCCCACACCACACACGCTAGAACTCATCAGAGAGGACTCACTCGACTCTGTCTCGCCCCGCAGCGATCACGACACTAACACACACACACACACCCCCCACAACACACATTCAACTAAACAATCCCTTAAGTTATCCATCCTTCCCTATTTTTAACTTCCCCTCCCATTATCCATTCGCCTTACTCCTCCGCACTTACTTGAAGAGTGAGATCCGTTTTTAACAACCCTCCTAACCACCACACACACCACACACCACACCCCCAGCCCCCCCACACACCCACGCGCCCCCACTTTACACACAGACCACACTCTACACCCCCACCCTCCTTCGCAATCGAGATCCAACCAACCCGCAACCCACACGAGAACAGAGAGCAACGCACCATTATACATGTTAAGCCATGGACGCTTTGCCTGAAAGTGTAACAACTGTAACAACACAATGTAGTATAAATGAACACCGTACAATTGAAAGAGAAGACAGTAAGGTTATGAATAATGTATGTGTGTGTGTGTTTTGTGTGTGTGTGTGCGCGCGTGCGTGCATGCGTGTGTGTGTGTGGGTGTTGTGTGTGTGTGTGTGTGTGTGTGTGTGTGTTGTGTGTGTGTGTGTGTGTGGAGAGAGAAAGAGAGGAGAGAGAGAGACAGAGCAAAAACCAAAGCTAGTGTCACAGATAGAGAGAGAGAGATAGAGAGAGACAGAGAGACAGAGACAAAGAAAGACCCAGACAGACAGACTCACATAGAGAGAGAGGCAGACTGACATACAGACAGAGAGACAGAGACAAAGAAAGACAGAACAGAGAGAGAGAGAGGAGGGAGAGAGAGAGAGAGAGAGAGATGGTAACTGAGAAGCGGAAAACGAAAGCTTGTCTCAAAGAGAGAGAGAGAGAGCGAGAGAGAGAGAGAGAGAGAGGAGAGAGAGAGAGGAGAGAGAGAGAGAGAGAGAGAGAGAGATGGCTGCATGCTCTGTGTTGCGCTTCCCGGACATGGCAGCATAAGGTTTATGCGCACGTGGATGCGTGTTCCCTCGCCGACGGTATAAAAACCACACACACACACACACACACACACAACCTTCTTTTAAGTCGTCAAGTTTTCATCAGTCAAAGCAAAACTGGTAACAATAAATCTTCAAGCCTCAGCACATTATCATTAGTCTCGTTCATCATAATTATCCTCCCCCAAAAAAAGGACAAGCCACCTATTTGCATAATCATCAAACCGGACTACCTCATCTTCCATCATTACGCACGACAATAATTTTGTTCAAAAAAAAAAAAAAAAAAAAAAATGGAGGAAGAGGTGGGACCTGAACGGGGGTGGGGTGGGGGTGGGGATTTGGGAGGCTGGGGTGGGTAGGGGATGTGGATGGGGATTGCTACAAACTCTACAACTAGACTCTCCTCTTTTTCAAGGTCGACGATCATTATGAATAAAACCCCACCCCACCCCCAACCCCCGGCTGTCAGTCTTTGCAGAGACAGGGAACAAGCGGTGACAAAGAAGATACTAGATCATGCTCCGCGTTTCATCTCAATAGGCTAACAAGAGATCATCCAGTCATTAAAAGGCCCTCGGCTCTCTTTCTCTCTCTCTCTCTCTCTCTCTCTGGCTCTCTCTCTCCCCCTCTCTCTCTGTGTGTGTGTGTGTGTGTGTGTGTGTGTGTGTGTGTGTGTGTGTGTGTGTGTGTGTGTGATGTGCGGTGTGTATCATAGACCCACTCAGCTCACTCCATTGACTACATACAGCCTCTTCTGCCACGAGTCACCACCCACCAGTCGTGACCTCCTGGAACCACGGTGCCAAGACTGGAATCGACGAGACAGTTCCACTCTCCGACGAGAGGGCTAAGATCAAAGGGAGAGGAGGTGTGGAGGGCAGGGTTTGGGGGTGAAGGGTGGGGGTGGGGGTGGGGGGTGGTTAGGGTGTGGGTGGATGGGTGGGGATGGGGGTAAGTGGGGTGTGGAGGTGGAGGTGGGGGGTAGGAGTGGGATCTCTCTCTCTCTCTCTCTCTCTCTCCCTCTCTCTCTCCTCTCTCTCTCTCTCTCTCTCTCTCTCTCCGCGTTCCGCTGGAATTTGTGCGAAGTGAAACGCGGAGTAATTATGCACTCGGTCCTCGTTTCGTAAAACTGACTGTCAACAGCGATTTGAGGGGATTTATGGGAAGGGGGGGGGGGGGAGAGGGCAAAGGGGGGGTTGGGGGAGGTGGAAAAAAGGGGGGTGGGGTGGATGAGAGGTAGAGGATGTGCAGTAGGGGGAAGGAGGAGGCTGGAGGAAAAGAGCTGGTGATGGTGCTGTGTCGTGCGAGAGAGATCACAGAGACAGTTTACCCTTCGTTATTTTTATATCGTTCTCTGTTTTTGTGTTGTACCCCCCCCTACCTACCCCCCACCCCACGCCCCTCCGCCTACCTCCTTCCAAACCCCGAACCCCAATCTACTCTACTTTAGAAAGAAGTTGCTATTTTTTCATTCACTTATTTTATTTTTATTTGTTCATCTAGTATTTTGTTTCGGTTTTTTTTTTATGTAATTACTTACCGATGTGTTTGTTCTTAACTCGGTGACAAGAAGGACATTGCTATTTGTAGTTATAACATTTTGGCCTTTTATCTATTAACAAACATCTTTTTCTTGTACAATTTTTGAAAGAATTTCGATTTGCCTTTAAGCGACGAGACTTTATTTTCGTATTTCTTTCAAGCAGTCACTGAGTCAGTCAAGCTACCAGTTATCTATTTAGCTGACTAGCCAGATAGAGAGATAGCTGGTAGCCGGAGTGGGAGATCTGCTTATATTGCCTGAACTTTCTTGCCCATGAAAAGGTACGTTTGCATTCTCTCTTTTTCAAGTGCCAGAATGGGTCTGGAACTGGGGTCAGACAACTGTCACATGCTGGAATCTTCGCAGTGTTTTTGGGTCGCCTACAAACAGATGTCGATGAAAGGAGACGAGCAGAAGGCAGAAGAAACGGAAGAGGAACGAGACAAGAAAGGGGTTCGACTGTGAACCAATTACTTAGATACTCCACGTTTTGCGACGCATGAGGCAGTCAAGGTGCTCCACTGTGCACGGTCCTCAGCCAGTTTGCTGGTGTCACACCATCCTCTGTGTCACGTGTCTGAGGTCTGTCTCCACTGTCTGTCGCCAGCTCATCCTGGGTCGTCCTCTTTTTTCTCTGGCCTGCTGGGGTCCATTTTAATGGCCTGGTTTGCTAGTCTTGATGAGGGCAACCTCAAGACATGACCCAGCCAGTGGAGGCGCCGTCTGCAGATGAGGGTTGACACGGGGAGCTGTTTGGACCTCTCCCTGACTTCTTGACTCCCTGACTTCACGATTGTGGGATTTTTTGCTCTGGTTGGGGTCCTACCCAGAGGTGAGTGTGCCATGGATTCAGATGAGGAGACTGGAACTATAAAGTCGTGCCGAGATTCATCCACATCATAGAATTGTCTCTGAGGGTTCTGCTCAATTTATGTTGTTTGTGTGTGTGTGTGTGTGTGTGTGTGTGTGTGTGTGTGTGTGTGTGTTCTGACCAGCATTGCATGAGTCTCAGTCTATGTGACACCAGGATACATTAAGAAAGTAAGTTTTATCAAAGCTACAGTTTGTGGTAATGGTCTTGTTGTTGTTTTTTTTCCAGCATTACTCGTTGTGGTGGTTAGTTTA
>JADBJO010001964.1:5000-7500 GCA_016801955.1 Conus betulinus | reverse complement strand
GAGAGAGAGAGGGCTCAAGAGATACTCCTATCCTTGACCCTACCCCTACCCCCACCCCACCCCCACCCCTTGTCTTGCATGCGCATGTCTGCATCAATATTCATGACATGACATCATCATCGATTTGGTGTAGGCTTACAGACGTTCGCTATCAATCACATTTCACCGGACATAACTGCAGTACATATGTTCGATGTCTGTAGCAATTGTAGCACACACTCTATCGTTCCCTTTCCCATCTGTATTTTTTACTCTTCAAGTGTTGCTAGTCGTTGCCAAGAAACAAAGGATTTTTTTACGCGGCGAACGTGCAGGCCCGCACGTTATGTTGGCTTTTGTCCATGAACATGCGTGCGTGCGTGTATGCGTGCGTGCGTGTATGCGTACGTGCGTGCGTGCGTGTGTGTGTGTGTGTTGTGTTGTGTGTGTGTGTGTGTGTGTGTGTGTGTGTTTTGTGTGTGTGTGTGTGTGCAAGCGCACACACCATGTTTGGGCATTGCATGTGGACTATTTAAAACATATTTTGGTGTATGATGTGCAGACTTTGACATCAGGCCTATAAGCTCTTTGGACAGTTGCCAGTGACACCATGACAACAGAGTGACAACAGCGTCTCTTTTTTTAACAGAAGGTGGAAAGTTGGGGAGCTTCAGATGTGTGTCCTACTCTGTTCTTCAGATTGCTGAACACACACACACACACACACACACCACACACACACACAGAGACCAGAGTAGGAGAGGACACACAGGCAGAGGAGGAGAGAGAGAGAGAGAGAGAGAGACACCGAGAGAGAGAGAGAGAGACAGACAGACAGACAGACAGGACAGACAGACAGACAGATAGACAGACAGAGAGTCAGAGACCGAGACCGAAAGACAGAGAGAGAGAGAGAGAGAGAGAGAGAGAGAGAGAGAGAGAGACAGACAGACAGACACAGACAGACAGACAGACAGATAAAGAAACAGACAGACAGACAGAGACACAGAGAAAGATAGAGAAAGACAGAACAAAAAAGAGACTGAGACAGAGACAGAGACAGGCATACGGATAGATGAACAGATGGACAGACAGACAGATGCACACAGAGACAGGGAGAGAGAGGAGAGAGAGAGAGAGAGAGATGAGAATGAGAGAGAGAGAGAGAGAGAGAGACAGACAGACAGACAGACAGACAGACAGAGACAGAGAGACAGAGAGAGAGAGAGAGAGAGAGAGAGAGAGAGAGAGAGAGAAAAGAGGTGGGGGGGAGAGACTTTGATGGGGTGAAAAAAAAAAAAGACGATTCTTCAAGGAGTTGACCCTGGGCCGAGTCTCGCTCAAAAGCATCTCGATAAACGCATGGGTAAAGAGTTCAAGAGGTGCGAAGAGTTGATAGGCCCCCCCTCCTCCCCCCTCCCTCCCCCCTCTCCCTTTTTTTTTTCTTTTGGATGAGACTATGGTCGGGCTAGTTTATGTGAATACAGGACAGGACTGGCGAGAGGCAGCGTATTGTTAGAGCGACTGATTTGTGTCACACGCGAGCAGACTGACATGCGCTTGCAACGTCCTTATTTGGGCCCTCTACCTGAATGCATTAGGATTGGCAGAGAGAGAGACAGAGAGACAGAGTTTAGGGGTCAGCAGGAATTTACAGATTTCGGATTGAAGGGCTGTGGAAAGAAAGATGCAGAGTTTAAACATTGACGAATATAGCTCTTGGGCTAATAATCAAGGGAACCTGAATTTTGTCCGGTCCATTTAGAGAGTTGTATGGCATGTATCACTGTAGGCTTACAGAATTATGGAACCTTACAGCTGTGAGCTATGGGAACATATTAAAAAAAAAGCCCAACGATCTTGGAACGGAGGAATTAAGTAACTATGGGAACATAATTATCATCTTGAGATTTTTAACATCCATGGGATGTTGGAACTGCTAGGAACCAAGAGCTCTGGCAGCATAGTATCCTGAAATTAAAAAAAAAAGAAAAAACAGTAAACAGTGGGGTAGTCTTTGCTCCCATAAGGAAACCTAACACAGAGTAACTGTGTTAGGTTTCCTTATGGGAGCAAAGACTACCCCACTTGTTTACTGTTTATTGTTTACTGTTCCCTGCCTCATTTCATTTCCAATTTTAAAAAAAGATGGCTGGACTACCTTTCTCTGGGGAACCTACCGTTCTGACCTGAAACAGCGTTAGGAACTTAGAACTGTATGACTTGAAGCTACACAACTATATAAGATTCCCTTATCCTCTGATGCTAACGCTGCATCCACAGTCTGACTCACGCGATGGATTAGTCATCGGTTAAGTCTCTCGTTCTTGAGACCTTCTACCCACATCTGTTTTATTTATCAATTCACTTATTCATCCACCCAGCTGTCACATCGTCATACAAGTGGTATGGTGGCTTAGTAAGTATGATGTAGTGTATACGGACTAGTCCGCACGCAGTGATACATCCTTTAAATGAAACTGAAACCCGAAATGAAGCGAATTCAACTACTGTGTCAACG
>JADBJO010001963.1:333826-357886 GCA_016801955.1 Conus betulinus | reverse complement strand
TGATTTTTTTGCTTTTTCATTTTCTACCATTCCGGCACATGATGTGGATTTTCCGCCCAATAAGTACATGGCTGTCCCAATGTCGCGGGGCAGTCCGCTAGGTAATCTTAAAATTTATTCCTTCGGAATAGTTTAAACAAAATTTATTTTCCATTAGGCGGAAGACGTAAATAAAACATGTAACTTTTTCTGGCCATTGAAAGCAGCTCGCGCCAAGGGATGCAGAAAGTGTGGAGTGGAGATCAGAGGGGCTTCTCTAAATTCACTGATTTTCCGAATGCATTTCCCCCTTCCCCCTCGCCAAAAAGCCGATCCACTTTTTGACCCACCCCCCTCCACCTGTCCCAACCTTTTACGGGTTCTGCCTGCACGAACCTTTGGGGCATTGGGGCGTGTATTGTTAACGGAGATAAGTCATTGTAGTGGTTATTCGTTATCGGTTCCCTCGGGGGGTTGAGGACGATTTCTGTTAAACTGGGGTACTGTGGAGTTATACTGTGGGGGATTTATGTTCCAAAGGTCAGTTGAGTTCTTTTTTCCGCCTTCCCTGCTGAGTTAAAGAGTGGTGATGGCATCTTCGTTGTAGCTGGAAAAATACATCCCATGGAAATGAAACAACACGCTGACTGATACCAGCTTACATTGTGTTAAGGGCAACCTGCGGTGGATGACAAGAATTAACAGAGAATGAAAAATAAAGGGATGCGTCAGCATTCTGTCTGCGTAGTACCTGTGTCGAGTGTTCTACAAGTTTTAAGGTACACCGAAAGAGCGGAAAAAAAAACGTAGTAGTTAGTAGAAAAAAAATGGTCATAATGGAAAAAAAAAAACTTAGAAGTTACAGACGAAACGAAAGATGAGGAGGTTAGCTGCAGGCAAACGAGAAGAGGAAACAAAAACAATAGGATGGGATGGGACAGCCGACGAAGAGGGGGAGGGGGAGGAGAGAAAGAAAGAGGAGGAGCGGGGTAGAGAGAACGATCGAAGAAGAACAAGAGGAGGAGATGATAGAAGAGGGAGGATGGGGAAGGAGAGTCGGAGGGGCGAGAGACGGAGGAAGAGTCGAAGAGAGATGCAAAATTGATTTTTTTTGTCGTCTACCGTTTTCGCAAATGGAAGGAAGGAAAAAAAAAACGCATCGAGACCGACTTGACTGTAAGAACCGATCATCAGTCAAAAGGTATCAGAATTCGCGGGGAGGTTGCCCATACACAATACAAGAAAAGGTGAAAATATACATCTTTCCAGGAGTGGTTCAGAATCACTTAAAGGACAGGTGGTTTCAGTAGACGCTTTCAAAACTATCCCATGAAACGTTGATCGCTTATGGCAAGAGCCCAGCGAGTGCCCAATCACGGCCTCTGACTTTACACTGAGTTCCACCAGACAACATAAAACATGACCAAACTTCAGTCATCCCCTCAAACGTGCACGATAGACGAAAGTCCAAACAATATAAGTCAAATGGTTGATTTGGTAACTAATCTGAAGGCCAGGATGAAACAATGTGAGCTCAGCAGTTTTACACGTGGAGCTGTGTGAGGGGAAATGTGTTTAGTTGCCGAGAGAGGAGTGAGAAGACGGAAGAAGACGATTGGAGAGAAGGGAGCCGAGAGAGAGAGAGAGGCATGAGAGCGAGAGGGTTCAGAGAGGAGGATGGAGGCGGGAGGGAGGGAGAGGACGAGGTGGAGAGAGAGGGGGCTGGAGAGAAGAGAGCGAGGAGAGCGAGAGAGAGAGAGGAGATAGTTTGAGCAGTGAATATGCTCCCTTCCAATTTGGAATCATCAGTAAATATTCTTCTGAAAAGGATAGAAGGATAGACATTAATACAAAAAGTTCTGTGAAAAAAAAATGTCTTTTCACCGCCAGAGAAGTGTGTGCGAGTCTGTCTTGCGATCAAAAACACGATCAACGCGGATATCTCCGAATGTAGAAAGGTAGTTTGTGCCAAATTGTTGAGCAATTTCGGTTGAAACCATGTCGTACTCAAAGAAGAGGTTCAAACAGTAAGTCAGAGAAAGTTACAGGTCTACGGTTGCAGTTCGGATGGTTCCCCTGCTCGGCACACCACCTGCTGCCTACATAAGGGTGGTGCGGAGCACCCCCCGACAGTCGAAGTCCTTGATGTGTAAGGGATCGAAAATTTTTTTAGTAGGAAGGTGTGCAGAACCACAGACAATACAACATAGTTTCATTTTTTTCAGTTTCATTAAGGAGGCGTTATCGCTGCAGACAACTCCATATACGCTACATCACATCTGCTTCAGTTATGAGATCACACCCGCGACGCATAATTTTAAGGGATGGATAAATGAATTAATAACTAAGATGAGAGAGATTGAAGAAGAGGGGTCTCGTGGCTACGACTCAGAGCAGATGTCTGACCTAACGCATTAGCCAACGCGCTGGTCAGATCTTGCGTGCCTACCTAACATTGGTTATGCTTTTTCTTTTATCATAATAGTATGCCCGTGTGTTGTGAATGTGCACATGTGTGTGTGTATGGATGTGTGGACACGGGCCCATTGTGTGTGTGCGAACGAGCGCATGTGGTGAGCATAATGGCTGTGTATGCATGAGTGTTGTGTGCGTGTGTGCGCGCTTGTGTATGTATGTGTGCGCACGCATTGTGTGTGTTGTGTGTGCGCGCGTGGGTGTGTGTGCCTGCGCGTGCGTGTTCAGAAGTGCATGTGCATGTATCTGTGGATTTGTGGGTTTTGTGAGCACATACACGTAATCTGCATATGTGTGTGTACATATATGGTGTGTGTGCATTTTTGTATGTGGGCTTGGTACGCATGTGTGTGTATGCACGTGCGCGTTCATGTGTATGCGTGTTTGTGCGCACGCGTGTAGGTGTGGAAGTGCACATACACACATGTGCATAGTGTGTGCGTAGGGATGAGTGAGTGCATGTGTACGCTCACACGTGGTGTGTGTGTGTGTTGTGTGTGTGTGTGTGCGCGTGCGCGCGTGCACGTGTGTGTGCACGTGTGCGTGTGTGTGTGCACGCGCATGAATATGTGTGTTGTGAGTGAATGTAGTGACTTGCGTGCGCCCTTTATTGTTTGTGGGGAATGAATGTTCAGAAGATGACGTAGAATCAATAAAAGAACCAAGAAACATCAAATACAACTGGGGGCCCTGAGAAATTCAAAGTCTTATCTCAGTTGACATGTGTTTGATCATTTGTGTCTGTTACCGGAAAGGCCCAGTATGAGTTTGCCCCAATCTCTAGTCTTCACAGTGTTTGACCTTCAGATTATTCCAATGTTTTTTTTTTTTTTTTTTTTTAAAATCAAATTTTAATCAAATAATTTGAGAAATTACAGATGCGTCAAAGAAGACAGTGCGCAGACTCAATTTATGACACATCTGTAGGACACAAAAAACTACATACAGAGATAGTTCATTATAAGTTACAACAATATAAGTGAAAACAGAAGAGAAGATATACAAATACATACATGCGTAAATGAAAACAGTTGACATACTATGGCCAATGGTGTAAAAACAAATTAGATTGACCATTCAATTAAATAGTTATATGGATACTTTCTTCTTCTTCTTCTTCCTCTCCTGGGCAACTCAGTTACATCAGTTAGAAACACAAAAATGAAGGTGGGACTATATTATGACTAGAGGAACTAAATGGCTTATAGATGTCTACTTTGGGCCTGAAACATGTCGCACGAAAAAACCATCACATTTTTCTTCTTCTTCTTCCTTTTTTTCCCATTAATTTTTCAAATACTTTTGAAATTCAGTGGGGTTTTTTTTTTTTTTTTTTTCCTTTTTTTTCCCCTACAATCAACTAAAAAAAAAGCTTTATAAGGAGTCCACTTGGCAACAACATCGTTATAATTCTAGCATATTTTTGCGCGCTATGTACTCTTCATATTCAATATCTGTATTTTTAACTTATTGATAAACTCGTACAGTGGGCATATTTCCCTTTGATTTACAGTGGTACAAGAATTCTTTAGCAGACATCAAAATGAAATAAAAGATCTGATCAATGTTTATATCTTTATCGGAACCAAGAATATAACCAGTGGTTCTGTAATTCGTAAATTTGACACATTGCGACATTTTTCTCATTCATAACATACATCAAAGCATTCCAAAAATTTTTAACAACTCCACAGTGCCAGAACATATGACTGATACTGTCCTTTGTGGTGTGACAAAAACTACATGATTCCACTGTTCTGTACACCAATGTTTTTAAGAATAACATTTGTCCCAAGCCCTGTGTACTACTCTAAGCTGAAACCACTTCATTTTTACATCAGGTATCTTGGAAGAGATAAGAACATGTATCCCAGTCATTTTCAACATTCAGTTTTTTGGTCCCATCTTTCACAGCGTTTTGGGCCGTGTGTTATCATCAATAAGTAGATCATAGTATGCTTTTGACCCTTTAAATACAGATGTTAACTTTTTAAAGCAAATAGATATTTCCGTACATTTATTGTTATGAACTGCTATTTTAGTATGTTGTATATATTCAGTTATTGCTTTCTTACACCCCAGAAAAAGTAATCAAATCTATATGGACATTATATTTCTCTTTGAAATCTTCATATGGAATAAAATTTCCATTTTGAAGCAGAAAATCTGCAATACTGTGTATTCCTTTGCTAATCCATGTTTTACCAACAACATGTTTCTTTCCTATCTGTATTTTACGATGATAAACACCGGATCTGCGAGTAGTTCACTAGAGTTTTTTACTACTAATTTTGTAGAAAAAATCTTTGTATGCATCAAACATATCTGTCCAGAATACATTTGATTTTGAAAAGATAGTGGTGACTTCAGGTCATATTTTTCAAGAACATTTAAGATAGGAAAGAAATCCAGACGCCAAGAAGAGATGGACAAGATCAGGGTCCCAAAAGAAAAACCTCAAGAAGAAAATGAAGAATGCACTGCCAGCTGAAAAACAAGGCTTAGAAAAACTCTGGGAAGACCTGAAAGCAAAACACAGCGCCCTCAGCAAAGCGGAATCTGCGAGGAAGAGGAAGAGCAAAAAGAAGAAGACACAAGAGCGCTTCTTCAGAGACCCCTTCCATTTGCCAGAACTCTGTTTGAGCAGCCAAAATCTGGGACCCTAAGGGTGGACAAAGGAGTTCTTGAGCAGCATCTGAGAAAACATACTCTGGACTCACAGAGCAAAGCATCACTCGACATTCAAGGTCTGGTGTGGCCAACCATCCCTGAGGAACAGTTCAATGACAAGCCTCCAACGTTGGCGGAAATCAAGAGGTGGTCAACAAAGCCAGAGCCAAATCATCACCAGGGCCAAACGGAGTACCTTACCAGCTGTACAAGAAATGTCCCAAGGTGCTGGAGTGGCTCCACAGGCTGCTGCGATCAGCTTGGAGAAACCAGAAGATCAGCGGCCAGTGGATGACGGCAGAAGGTGTGTACATCCCCAAAGAGCAAAACTCATGTGACATCAGCCAGTTCAGGCCAATATCACTACTGAACGTCGAAGGGAAAATCTTCTTCTCTGTCATGGCAGCAAGGCTGACCAGGTACCTCATGGAAAACAACTACTTGGATGTGTCAGTCCAGAAAGGTGGCATCCCAGGCGTGGCTGGCTGTGTAGAACACGCCACAATGATCTGGGACGCAATCCAAAGAGCAAAAACAGAAAAGAGAGACCTGGACGTAGTGTGGCTTGATCTGGCAAACGCATATGGATCTGTACCCCATGAGATGATACAGTTGGCTCTTGAGATGTACCATGTGCCAAAGAACATCCGCGACATGCTCAAGAAGTACTTCAATGGCTTCTCAGTGCGGTTCTCTACCAAGGAGTACACAACAGATTGGATCAACTTGGAAGTGGGCATTGCAATGGGCTGTGCAATTTCCCCAATACTGTTCATGTTGGCAATGGAAGTCATCTTGAAAGCAGCAACAAGCAACGCAAGACAAACAGACCTTGGCGATGGATACAAGATGCCCCCTCTCAAAGCCTTCATGGATGACACTACAGTGATTTCATCCAGAGAAAACGAGACACGTCATGTGCTGGAGAGGCTGGATGACATAGTTGCCTCATCCAGAGTGAAGTTCAAGCCAAAGAAATCACGGAGTCTCTCACTGAGGAAAGGAAAAGTGGCCGAATCTGTGGTCTTCAGTGTTGCCAACCAGGCCATTCCAACAGTTACAGAAGAAGAGCCAGTCAAGAGCCTGGAAGATGGTATGATGATACGCTGAAAGACACACACAGAGAGCAAAAGAAACCAAACAGACGTCGGAAGAAGGCTTGGAGACCATTGACCAGTGTGGGCTCCCTGGCAAATACAAGGTTTGGTGTCTGCAGTTCATGCTGATACCAAAGCTCCTATGGGCTCTAATGATATACGACATCTGCAACCAGCATAGTGGAGGCAATGGAATCCAAAATCAACAAGTTCACAAGGAAATGGCTTGGTCCCACCCTGTCTGACTGACATAGCGCTGTACTGTCGCCAAGCAAAGCTGAAACTACCGCTGAAATCCATCCTGGAGGAATACAAAGCAGGGAAGATCAGACTTCAAAGCATGCTGGAGGACTCAGGAGACAAGGTGGTAGAAGCAATCAAGCCCCAGCTGAAGACAGGCAGAAAATGGAAAGTTCAAGAGGCGGTTGATTCTGCAAAAGAGTCTCAAGATCAGAGAAATAACAGGACACACACAGACCAACAATGACATTGGCACATGGCCCCTCTCAGGATCAGCTTCATTCTCAGATCTGTATATGACCTTCTGCCCTCAAATGCAAACCTGGTGAAGTGGGGAAAAAAAAGACGATCCTCATGCCCCCTCTGCCATGAAAAACAAACAGTGGAGCATGTCCTAAGCTCATGTAAAGTAGCCCTGGCTCAAGGAAGGTACACATGGAGGCACAACCAAGTGCTCAAAGAGATTGTACAAGTAGTCTGGGCTAGTACCAACACCACAAAAGGGAAAAATCAGGACTCCAAAAGCACCCGCAACATTCTTCACGGCAGGAGGCAGCGAATCATGGCCAAGAACAACAGTGCCACTCAGAACATGCAGGCAGAGTCTGCTGGACGGCGCAGATGACTGGGAGTGCACTGCAGACCTCCCAGAATGGAAGAGTCACCCAGAGATCATCAGCAAGAGATCATCAGACCAGACATAGTAGTCCACTCTCAGTCAACCAAGCAGCTGATCATGATCGAGCTCACGGTGCCATATGAGAACAGAATGGAGGCAGCTCAAATCTACAAGACTGAAAAGTATGCTGATCTGGCAAACAGCCTGAGGAGAGAAGGCTATCAGGTCAAAGTCCTCACTGCAGAAATGGGAGCTAGGGGGTTGTAGGAACGTCTGCATACAGCCTCATGAAACAGCTCTCAGTTGCAGGGAGGGAAAAACCAGAGCCCTGAAAGCAATGGCAGAAGCGGCAGAGAGGTGTTCAAGCTGGATCTGGTCAAGGAGGAACAAAAGTGAACTTCATAAGGCTTAACTTTCCTACAAATATCAGGTGTCCCAGTGGCTCAGTGGTTAGTGCGCGAGTCATTAAGTGGAAATGAGCATGTCCAGAGGGGCATGGGTTCGAATACCAGCCATGGCTCGTCCCAAGATGGAAAAAAAGGGGCAGCAGAGGGGACATCCGGAGTCATGAACCGGGTGTGGCCCAACCCCCCTAGAGTGTCAGGAGATAAGGGCCGAAAACACTTGCTTGAAGGGGGCTTTCTTCTGAGGACTGAAGAATCCCACAGATAGATTAATTTTCATAAAATTAAGAATTTCAAAACTGCTACCCTTCCAAAGGTGTAATCTGTCTTTTAGTCCAAATCTTAAACAAATATTTTACATCTGCTAATTTCTCTGAATAGTTGATATGTTCGCAGTTTCGTGCATCATTAGTAAACCAAACGCCTAAAATTTTGAACTTTGGTGGATTCCATTCAGTTCCTAGGTGGTCCATGTGACGACGGGGGAGTTTTTACGACGACTACCAGACCAAATTGCACTAGTTTTCTCACAGTTCATTCTCAAGCCTGACTTAGAACTAAATGTGTCTAGTGTATTTATGCAAGTTTCAAATGATTTTTTATCACCCGCCAAAAAAAAAAAAAAAATCCAGTATCATCTGCATACTGAGAAAGCTTGTGTTCAACATTATTTAAAAGAATTCCCTGTATGTTCTCATTTTCTCGTACCATGATTGCCAGAATTTCTACACATAAGATAAATAAATACGGCGAGAGTAGGTCACCCTGTCTACAACCTCGCCCCACGTCAAACCATTGAGAGACATGATCGTTAGCAAGAACACATGATTTTAATATTTGAATAAAATGATTCCACCCATTTACAAATTCCTGATTGAAAACCAAATGCTTTCAACACTTCAAGCATAAAGTCCCAGCTAACTGAGTCAAACGCTTTCTCGAAGTCTATATTTAGTAAAAAGTCCAGGTAAACTGTTGGTCTAAGTATACTATAGTATCGTAAATAAGCCTTAAATTGTCACCAATATATCGGTTTTGAAGAAAACCAGTTTGATCCTCACTGATGAGTTTTCAAACGATTAGCTATGCAAGATGAGCCAATTTTATATATAACATTTAACAGTGAGATTGGCCTCCAGTTCTTTATGAAATTTCGTGGTTTATCCCCTTTTGGAATACAAACTATGACTCCTTGTCTTTGGACACACGAAAGCTCTCCTTTTTTAAATCCTGCGTTCAGTGCCCTAACAACAAATATACCAATCCTGCTCCAAAAACACTTGAAAAATTCTGCTGTGAAGCCATCTGTTCCTGGACTTTTTTTGTTTTTCATATTTTTAAAAACTAAAGTTGCTTCTTCCAAAATAATCTCTCCTTCTAAATTCTTTGCCTCCTCCGTGTCTAAATGTGGAACATTCTTTGCAAGATCATTAATTATACAGTCATCAACACTTCTTTAAAAAAAGAAAAAAAAATTAGAAAGAGTGGGGGTTAGTTGCCGCCGAGGACATTGACGAACAAAGTACAATGTCCTCGGCGGCAACTAACCCCCACTCTTTCTAAATTTGCTTCGTTCCCCGCCATCAGTCGCTCCATTTTGAAATTTTGAAACTTCTTTTTTTATATAAGTTTTCATAAAAGCACTGAACTTCCTTCAAGATGTCTTTTTGATCGTTCAGAGTGTTACCATATTTATCAGTTAGCTTAGCCATGCTTTTACTTACATAATGTCGCTTTTCTAGGTTACAAAAATAGTTAGTAACTTTTTCTCCTTCTGCTATCCATCTGGCTCGTGACCTTAAGAGCACTCCCTCTATTCTTTTCTCTCGTATAACTTTACGTTGCTCTTTTTTAGACTCTATTACTTTCGCTTCTTCTTCGCGCTTTTTGTTTCTTTACCGTCCATCTGTTTTATTTCTTGTTGTAACTTGAACTCTTCTTCATTCATTTTTTTTCTTTTTCATCGTAGCATAGGATATAGTCTTTGACCTAATCTTCATTATCAAAAAGTCTAGAAAAAATATCATCGGGAATTGAGAGATGTAAGTCAGGTAATGGGATGTTATCAATAGCTTCCCTTGCATATGGATTTGCTGCATTCTTCTTCTTTAACTTTTTTAATTCTTCATTAACTTCATTTACAAAAGTTTGATCTTTTAATAGTGAAGAGTTAAATTTCCAGAAAGTATTCCTATTAGACTTTTCACTAAATTTTAAGCTCAGAAAGATCATGGAGTGATCTGTCCTGTATCCACATTCAATTTCTGCATCTTCTACAAAAGAAACTTGATCTGAAATAAGGAAAAAATCGAGTCTAGCTTGCTGAAATGGGTTACTTCTTCGCCATGTATACCTAAGACAATCTTGGTTTAAATCTCTCCAAATGTCATTTAGGTGTATATCATTTATCATCTTGTCAACCATTTCTTTAGCTTTGGGGTTGTTTATATTCTTATAATTGTAATAATCTCTCGCTGGATCAAGCACCAAAGTTAAAATCTCCGCCTATTATTACATTATCAACACCAAATTATCTAACTTTTGGGGTAAAAATATTATAGAATTCTGGATCATCCCTATTAGGCCCGTATACATTCACCAGTAGGAAATCTTTCTGTTTAATTTCGACCAAAACTATAAGACTGTTTCCACCCATTCCTTTACAAACTTTTTTTTTTTATTTTAAATTCAAAATTGTTATTGAAAAGTATTGCTACACCTCTTGCGTTGGAAGCATAGCTTGAAAACCATCCTTGGTATCCCCATTCAGAAAGAAAGAATATATTGCTCCATTTTTTCTTCAAAATGGGTATCTTGCAGAAAGTATATGCAATGCTTTTTTGTTTTTTAGATAATGAAATATATCTCTTCTTTTTTGTCTATTGTTTAGGCCCTGACAGTTGATGGAAATGATTGATATTGAACTATCCATGCTTTTTCTTTATAGTTTCTAAACTCAGAGTCGTGCCACCCACCAGTTTTTTGTACACACTCATACATGAAAGCCAAACAATTCAAACATAAAATATTTGACCTTTTCATACAGGTATGCATAATACAAATTAGATATCAAAGTCTAAAAGAAATCAAACAGGAAAAAAAAAACAACAAATAAACAAACAAACAATAAATTATAAAAGAAAAATGCAAAAGATAGAAGATTCAAAAACATTCACTTGCAGCCTGTGGCAACACCAGTCTCCAGGAACAGTGAATGCTATTAGTGCAGGAAGCCAGTAATTTTATCCATCAAAAGTTTTCAACCACCCTACTTAAATAAAGTGCATGAGAGAGAGAGAGAGAGAGAGAGAGAGAGAGAGAGAGAGAGAGAGAGAGATATTGGTATGAACTTTAGTTTTTATAAAACCCATGAACACATCAATATATGTGCTACTACTGTTATGCATGGTAAATAACAAAATATATCAGACATGCAAGCCATAAGCTGACCTAACATCTGAAAAAGAACCATTAGTTAGCAACTTTGGGTTTTATAACACCGTGAACACATCAACACCTGTACCTGTAAGTGGGGGGGAAAATCAAATGAGTTTTAACCTCACATCTAGAGAAACACACACACACACACACACACAACAACACACACAACAACAACAACAACAACAACACCAACAACAACAAAAACAACAACAACAACAACAACAACAACAAGCAATTGGCACAAAAAGTACTATTTAGTAGGGGTGTAAACTACATTACATACACGTTGTCCGCTGTGCAATACTAGGCGAACGTGTGCACATGTATTAAAATCTCGATGGGGAGGGGGGAGGGCAG
Source organism: Conus betulinus (assembly GCA_016801955.1). Lineage (NCBI taxonomy): Eukaryota > Metazoa > Mollusca > Gastropoda > Neogastropoda > Conidae > Conus > Conus betulinus. The sequence goes on along the minus strand of JADBJO010001963.1, from coordinate 346,604 downwards.
GGGGGGCGGAGAGACATAAGCTTTGGTGAAAAGAAACTGTATGGGTGTGAACACAAAAAAAAAGTCGATTTAGCAAGGGAAATCGCATAAACCAGTAGATAACAACACTTTAGAAAAGACACACATCACCAAAAAGGTAAGATTACGATTAAGATTAAATTATAGTCCCGTCAACAGCAGAGGTTATCCCAGGACTGTCACCACGTTCACCAAAAAGGTAACAATCCTCCACCAAATGAAAGCAGAATATTAAGGACTGCTAAACATCCCTCACACACACAGACACACACACAGACACACACACACACACACACACACACACACACACACACACACACACACACACACACACACACACACACACACACACACACACACACATATATATGCCATAGTGATTTCATATGGAAAGTAATAGTGTGTAGTTACATCATCATCATCAACAACAACAACAAAAAGCAATTGGAGAAAAAAAAAATACTGTGTTTGGTAAGGGATGTAAACCACATTACATGTACATTGTCCGCTGTGCAATACTAGGCGAACGTGTGCACATGCATTAAAATTTCGGTGGGAAGGGGGAGGTGCGGGGGGCTGAGTGACATAAGCTTTGATCAAAAGAAACTTTATAGGTGTGAACAAATTGAAAAGAAAGGGGAGGGGGGGGGGGGGGGGGGGGGGGAGGGTCAATTGAACAAGAGAAATCGCGTAACCCAGCAGATAACAACACTTTAGAAAAGACACACATCACCAAAAGGTAATAATCCTCCACCAAATGAAAGCAGAATATTAAGACTGCTAAACATCACACACACACACACTCACTCACACACACACACACACACACACACACACACACACACACACACACACACACACACACACACACACGTAAATGCCAGAGCCATTTCATATAGAAAGTAATAGTATGTAGATACATCATCAGAAGGAGCGAGTTATCAGGTACAGAAAAAAAATCATTAGCAGCAGAAAAAAAGATCATTTTTTTTTTTTAATCATCTTCAACAGCCTATTTCAGCATTACACATGAATGTCTGAGTGCACAATGCAACTCCTAGATGTACATATAAACAAAAGTATGAAATAGTATATTTGCAGTCATTTGCCTGAGTGTACAAGCGAACTCTCACATGCACATGCATACACGAAGTGTGAAATGATATATTTGCAATCATTTTGATGCGAAGGATGGCAGAAATAGTAGTATCATCACATCCTCTCTCCTCACCCCCACCTTCAGGTGTTCCCCAAAGGGAAAAGAAAGGGAAAAACCAAAAATGTTTTTACATCAGTTACACATTTCTAGAGATGAGACAGGGGCAAAGAAGCCAATCCTGAAACACTACCTCACCCCCACCTCTCCCTCTCCCTCCCCCTGCCCCCTTTTTTTAAAACACAAAACCTTAGCAAAAAGATAATGCATACATATAAACAAACATGCATATACATAGACACATATACATATGCTTAAACACACATACACATACATACATATATACATACACATATATACACATACATACATACACATACATATGCACATACACATGTCCATACACACATACATGTACACATACACATAAATATACACGCACGTATACACATGTACATACATACATGCATATCACATACATATATATACCTACATATACACAAACATATACATGCACACACGTACATCCCTGGTCATACCCCCATAGCAACAGCAACGGTCCTCACACATATGGTTGCTAAACATGAGTTAACAATCAAAAGCCTGTAGGAATTGAGCCATTTCACTTAGTAATTGAGAGTTCAAATCTCTTCCAATACTCAAACGCACAGTTTTTCCATTTTTTAGTTTTGCAATGATCTTGCTGTTTGACGACCACACTGACATTGTGGCAGAATGATCAGCTGCTTCCTTCAACAGTCTGAGGTTGAACATCGTAAAGCCCTCACTGATGGAGATACCACTATTTTTAAGATTTCGGCGGTTTCTAAGCACGTCGTTTTTTTTCTTCTGTCTGGAGTAAAACCGCAGGAGGATCGTCGTGGTCTTGCTGCCGCTGCTGCTTCTCCAGCCACTGCTCCCGGTCTGCTGCCAGAATGGTGTGCGACCTCAATGACTTCAGCACAAAATGCCACACCCACTTTTTTCGTGAAGATTTCCACACATTTGGAAATGCAGTCTGTCACCGTCTCCTCCGCCGACCGCTCCAGCTCCTTCACTCCGTGTACACGGACGTTCCAGAGACGGCCGTGTTGCTCATGGTCGTTCTGGGAAATGTTGAGGTTCGAGCTTTCTTTTTTGAACCCCTCCAACTCAGAAACGGAGTGCACTGTTCTCCTGTTTCAGCTGTCTCATCTCCCCCCACAGTCTATCTTTGTCTTTCTGTAAATCAAACACTGCTTTCCAATACATCCAGCCGACAATTCAACCCCTCCGACATTCTGGCCATTTCATCTTTCAATGTCTAGATATCGTCTTTAATAGTGCACACAAAAGCAAGTTTCTCATTGATGCACGCCAAAGCACTATTTATTTTCCTCAATGTCTTTCATACTGTCCTCCTCTGTATTTCCACACTATCACGTTCCTGTTTCTTTCATTCTCACACTGATCTATTTTCCTTGAACTGTTCAGTTTCTGTGGGGCTACTACACTCAGAAGAGTTAGACGATTGTCTGCATTTCGTATTCACTTTTGATGAAAAGTAATTCGAAATTCTTGAACTGATAATAACAAAATCAACTTTAAGAAACAAAACATGTCAGAGACTATACACGTCTGTCTAATACTTCTCTGGAGGGACAAAAGGAAATTAAAACAAACTCAAACTAACGCACTCAACTCACTTTTTAACCGACTCAAGTGTTCAAGCCAATCAAGACTCCCACACGAAACAATTCATCAGTGTCTTTGGTTGAGAAAACAACAATAACAAATAAACACACACTTCACAGCATGGCAGTTAGCTTTTTTCCCCTTTTAAAAAAAAAAAAAAAAGTCTCATTATCACTGCACTTGGGACAGAGCCCACCACAGACAGCACGGCGAGTTCACATACGCATCGGAGCGATGAATTGTTGCATCCGCACTGGTCGGCTGCCACGTGTGAACTCCATCTCTAAGATTATTCCAATGTTTGTTTGGTTGGTGATGTTTCTCGTTCTTCCCTTAAGTCTGGATGTGCAGCCACTTCCTCTCTTGATGTTCAGATCTGAAAGATGGTCTATGGTATAATGGTTTTGTTCCTGTTTGCTTAAGTGATTCTTCAGATATCTTATCACATTAGATCGGCAATGCTGTAATCCAGTTCTTATCGTCGCCTTATCAGCCGGTGTGTCTGCTCTGCTCTCTCGTTTCCTTTAACTCCAGCATGTCCAGGGCAGTACATCCATATGAGTCTCTGTCCAATGGAAGGCTGCGCGCATTTGTTCATTCCAAGCAGGGCTTCCCATTCCACTCTTCACTTTTTGAAGTAGGTTAATGGAGTCAGTCAGTATCATGGCTTGTTGAGTTTTAGACTGGCCTGTGGATGAAAGCAAGTGGAGTGCTTGTGTCACTGCTTCATCTTCCATTGTTACACTTGTAGTTGTTAAACTGTGTGTGCCACTGTCTTCCTGGATAGTTCAGCCATTTTGCTTCACTGTGTATCCCCAATTTGACTTACTTTTGGTGACAGAACCGTCAGTGTTTATTACAATATCATCTTTTAGCAAGGTCTTCTACCTGCATTTGAATTTCTGCGTTGATTTTGCCTCTGGCTATTCTCTACAATGTCTTCCAAGTTCTGGAGTGATAGCAATTGGTAGAGGTGTTTCAAGTGGTCTGGATACTTTCCCATTCCTTCGTTTCTTCGAGTTTTGCTAACTGGCACGAAAGCTGTATACTGTCTTCTGCCTGATTTTCCGCGTTCTAGCTGAATGCCTTTTGTTTCCTTGACCGCCCTATGAAGTGGGTTTTGGAGATTTTCAAGAGCTCAGAAAAATGCCTTCACCTGTTCTAGCTTGTGTCTTGCCTGTATTGAAGGAAGGTCGAGCAGGTATCGCATAGTTTCAACTGGTGTATCCTTCGTGGTTCCCAGGATCAATCTCATTGCTTCATTTTGAATCTTTCTAATTTAAGAAGATTTTTGTTGGACAGTGTTGTAAACCCTAATCATTATCAATCACACTGAGTGTAAGTGCGTGATACAGTCAGTAGAGATGGGGTTGTTCAATGCCTTTAGCTGTCATTGTTTTCATGGCAGATAGGCCTTTTTTTGCATCAAAGAACAGTATTCTCAACATGCTTTCTAAAGGTTAGCATTCTGTCAAAGCCTGCAACCCAAATAGCGTAGGTTGTCAGTTGATTTAATTGGTATTCCACTGAAGGAAACTGGTGAGAATACTTGTCTTGATGTCTTGTTGAGAGTGCAGACTAATGTCTGGCTTTGTAGGGTTGATGGACGATCCAGTTTCTTGACACGACTGAAAAATGTTGTTCAACTGTTGCTGAACTGCTTTCATTCTTTCTTGAGCATTTTTTGATGTTTTGTAGATCAGACCATCATCTGCTAGTATTGACACTCGAGCAATTCCGTTTCTGTTGAGGCCTGCAAGGCCTTATAGTGTAAACATTGTATAAAACAGGGGTGAGAGGAGAACCTTGAGGTAATCCCATAGAAAGTTTACGAGGCTCAGACGTCCAATCTCCAAATCGTAGGATGACGGTTCGCTCCAGAAGTGCTGCTGCTGTCCATCGTTTAAATGTCTTGCTGACTCGATAGTCAAGGAGTATTCCTGAACTGTTCTATATTAGGATATGAAAAAAGATGTACTGTATTCAGTTCTGTACTTATGAAGACGAGATGTTATGTTTCATTTCAGAAAGTTCATCCTGTGTATTGCATACTTGTAATTGTATCATTAATTCTACGATTGTCTGCTGTTGTGAAATAAATGAAAACACTGTTACCTTTCAACAGTTATAGGACATGAGTGACAAACGATTACATATATTTGCTTTCTCTGACTTATCCGTCTCTGTCGCTCCCCTTTCGCCACTCACACGAGATAACACTTATACAAGTGTCATCTTATCGCCTTATCTCCATGTGCCATTTCCATGCAACCCTACGCTGCACTTGTCGTATCTTCATGATTACTGTTTCTTACCATGATCATTGGGGCACCATCTGTGCACCCTAAATATGCCTGCACGGACATGCAACACGCCCGATCCTCCCACTGTGTCTGCTATACGCAGAGTAGAAATGTTCTTGAGAAAGTGGTGAACGTGGGAGGAAAAATCGTTGGTGAGAGACAAAAAAAGTCTGAGTGAGCTGTACAGGTGCCTTGTTGTTTGTAAAGCGAAGAAGATTGCGTGTGACCAGACCCACGTTCTTGCAAATCAGTATGACCTTCTTCAGTCAGGACGAAGATATCGATCGGTTAAATGCAGAAGTGTCAGATTTAAACAAAGTTTTATTCCCCTGTCCATTGATTTTATGAACCGAGGAGATGTTTAATTGAAATCCAAATTCCTTTATATGAATGTATGTCATATGTGAGAAAATGGGTAATGTGACTAAATTATTGTTTATTTGCTGTGAATGTGTGTGACCACAAATTAATTTCTCAAATTGAGATAATAAGTTTTACTTGACTTGACCACACTACCGGATTCCAGGACATTACACCTCATAAGGCTGCACATAAAAAAATTATGCGCCAAGGCCTTGCTTAAGGAGTCGAGTATTCATAGACTGGCGCAATTAGATTATTTTGAGATGTTCTTTTATAATATCTGAAAGTTGATTTTCCTCATTTTCTTTCATATGGCCATCAGGGTACAAGTCAGGTGATTCCAAGCAGACAGGTTAAAATCAAAGGAATGGGATTATTTGGGCGCTTCCAAGTGGCGCAAAGACAGCGTCACGCGTGAGTGCAAAGGTCTGAATGTGACGTCAACTAAGGGAAGGTCATGTATCTGAAGGATGTTTGTGATTTCATTGATGACCCCCCCCCCCCCCCCCCCCCCCCCCCCCCAAACGATGGAAATAATTGACGGGGAGTTGTTCTTTTGATCAGTTATCAGTTTAACAATAAATTCTGGGCTCAAGTTTATGGTAGGCCTGTGAACTCTTGCATGGATATATAGTATTTTAGTACAAAATCCTAATTGAGGCGTGTGGCCTGAGACAGCATCTTCCTTCTGCCGCTCGAAACGCCTTGGTAGTCCTCCATCAAAACAGAAACGACGTGAATTGTGGTAACACTCATATCGCGAAACGGTTAATTCTGCCGTGCATGATTCACCCACGTTCGTGCAGGCTGTCTGCAGTATCTACCTACTGGATGTATCAACACGTGGATGGATGCTCTAAAGGGAACATTTCCATAATCCTGTACTCTTGTCTGTACCGAATGCTGCTGTTCCGGGTCGACAATAAAGATTTTCAATGTGAAACGGTGAGTGCAGAACTGATGAAGTGTTGTGGTTTGACACTTTTCCTTCATGAGAAATGACTCTTGCTGCCATGCAAAACTGTGACTCAAGTGTTGTGATTTGACTCTTTTCTACTGTGAAAAACGACTTATTTTCATATGGACAAGCGACTCGAGTGTTGTATTTGCATACTTTTTTTCCCTCGATAAAAAGTTACCCTTTTATATATATATATATATATATATATATATATATATATATATATATATATATGTGTGTGTGTGTGTGTGTGTGTGTGTGTGTGTGTGTAAACAGTCAAAGTAGATAAAACTCCAAACAAAGAAGTTTGAAATGTCCCCAAATTTCGGGTTCAATTGCATACGTCAGAGGGTACAGACTGTAAAAGTAAAAACACTCGCATCCTGCACTCCCAGTCCATGAGCATGATTCACAAATATATGCAGTTAAATAAAGGCACAGCAAAAGGTTTTTATTAAAATATAAAACATTGTGTATAAAACAGCACATACCGCAGGGGAGCACTAAACTGGGCGAAGGCAACAAGACGACAACAGCAGTTAACATCTTATTCACATTACTCCCACAGGCCACGACATTGATATATACAACGTGAGAGAGAGAGAGAGAGAGAGAGAGAGAGAGAGAGAGGATGCTCCACGTTCGGAGACCGAGAAAAAAAAAAAAACTTCATTCATGTGCCTGTTGCATTTGAAATGAAGGAAAGGAGACCGATGACGAGAAACACTATTAACCTGTTGCATTGTTAAGTGAACATCAATGCGCACATGCTCACATACACCTGAATGCACGAGCGCGTGCGTAGGCACAGAGACAGTCACAAACAGGGTGAGGAGATACTCAGAATAGTGTAGTTAAGTGAGGGTGGGGGAAAGAAGGGAGTGGAGTGGGGGGGGGGGGGGGGGGGGTGAGGGGACAGACAGGCAGACAGAAGAGACATTAGGATGGGCAGGAAGGAAACAGAGGGATGGGGGAGTTTTTAGGACAGATAATTGTAGCTTGAGGAAGTGTTAGGGGAAAGGAGAGATGGAAGACAGAAATGGTGAGGGGGGGGGGGGGGGGGGGGGGGGGGGGGGGGGGGGGTGGGGGGGGGGGGGGGGGGGGGGGGGGGGGGGGGGGGGGGGGGGGGGGGGAGAAGTAGGTGAGAGCTGGGGTGGGATAGGGGTGGAGAGTTTGAGAGGAAGAGGGGATTAAAGGAAAGGACAGGGGAGGGATGGGTGAGTAGGGAATGTAGGTGGAGATGGGGAAAGGGGGGGGCGGAAGGTATGTATAAGGCTGTTACTTTTAATCCGACCGAGAGACTGAACATTATGTGCATGTGAAAAAATTCGGTGCAAGCTAAACCTGCGAGGTATGTTTTTTCTTCCCTATTTTTCCATAATCACATTCCATCTACATTAGAAAGTCTCCCACATTTCCTGTACCCCCCCCCCCCCCCCCCCCCCCACCTTCTCAACGCACACCACAAAAAATTGCTTGCCATCATTGTGCCCAAATATGGAGAGAACAATGTTGGAAATCTCACTCACTGACTTGTTATCCCTTGGGACAAAATGATGGCATTTTCAGTGCCGGTAGGACCATGTATCACAGACTTCTTTGCTTAAAATTTGTCTATAAATTACTTGGGTTAAATGCCATCGTTTTAAGGATACAGAAGTAAAGTAAGTACTCAGCAATTCCCACGCCACTGCCCGAGACACAACACTGAGTCAGTTGACGCTACAACAAAAGAAAACGCCATTCACCTACGCTTAGTGTTTCAATGAAACAAGGACTAAGATCTGGTGATTTCCTAATAAACACTTGTAACGCGACTGCATTCGGACACAACAAAAGAAGAACAGGGACAACAGCTACCGTCAGGTATTCCACATCCCTCATGCCACGCCACAGAGAACAAGACTGAGTCTAACAATGACTTACTCAGGTATTGAATAATCCCCATGTCACGCATGAGGGACAGAGGTCGACACAGCATTAACGCTGTGGTTTCCCCAGGCATGTTGGTCCATCACTGAATGGAATGATGTAATTCAACGTAGGCCTCAACATACCCGGTGTCATGTACTATATTCACTCCACTCTCAAACATTACTCCCTGGCGGATGAGAAAGTGCACATGCCTAAGTCCCCACCCCCACCCCCTTCTCCCCCGACTATTTTTTCTTCGCCCCTTTCTCCAGAAGAGTAAATCCACACTGACCTCCCCCTTCGTCTCCGTTCTAAAATCATTCTCCTGTCTAAAAAGAAAGATCATCAGTGTCACAAGCGACAAAACATTTCAACCAAAGCACATTCCACTTGAAACTGAGATAAGAAGGGGAAAGGGGAGGAGTTCTGGACTAAAACAAGAGCTACTCCCCACCCCGTTTCTAAACAACAATTCCCCACTGAGTGATGTGTTGACATGTTGCAGAAACTACCCCCATGGAATGGCTAGAGGCAGGCGCCCTAATACACCGGCCTGCAGTGCATGCCCCAAATGACTCACTTGGGGTGGGAAGGGGGTGGGAGTTGCGGTGGAAAAGGGTGAGATAAGTTTTGGCTCAGATCCAGAATCACATCCACATCCCCCCCCCCCCCCCCCCCCCCCCCCCTCAAATTCTGATGCGATGTGCCTTGATTGATGTTTTGTCGTTTCAAACACATTGAGAATTTGAAGAAAAGGTGTGCGTTTGGAGCGAAAGGGGAGATCGGTTTGGATTTGGTTGCCACAGGTCAGTTTCTTTTTTTTTTTTTTTTTTTTTTTTTTTTTTCTTGTCTTTTCTTCTTTTTTTTTTTTCCCTCCAGCCACAATTTTTTTCTCTGTTTTTTTTTTTCTTCTTTCTTTTCTTTCTTTCTCTTTAAAACAGTGGGGTCGCCATCCTCTTATTTTTCCCACTGTCATTTTTCTTCCCTGAAACTGACTCATACTCACCATGCATTGTCTGTGTGTGTTTTTGAACAAATGGACATTCACTTGCTGATCTTAATATTTTAACGTTTGATACAAAGCTTCTTGGTTTATTCATGTATTAATGTGTAGTGCACTGACACTTTCATTCAGCTCAGTTTGCTCAGACATATTTCTGATCAAATGAAATATATATTCGCACGTCCTTCCTTACTCTCTTCCCCCACCCCCCACACCCGCTCTGTGTGTGTGCGTGTGTGTGTGTGCGCGTGCTTGCGTGCAGGCTTACGTTTGTGTCTGCGTGTGTGCATGCGCGTAAGCACTCGCGTGTGTGTATGTCTTTAAAGAGAGAGAGAGAGAGAGAGAGAGAAGTGAGTTTGAGCATGTTCTTTTTCTCATTCGCCAGCGAGTCGTTTAGGGAGAGGAGCGCTCACGGCGCGTAGCACCAGGACTATGATTACCTTCTTTCTCTCACTGTCGCTCTCACTTGCACCGGTGGCCCCTGTGTCTTCGATCCAGGTCATAGTGGTCGGGATATCAAGGTGTGTGGGCTGCAATTCTTGTTTATAACGAATGCGTGCTACTTTAGGAAGAAAAAGACATTGCGTAGAAATTCACTGTCGACAGGATATCCTCGAAATAGTCAAATCAGATACGTTTCAATTCATTCCACATGTAAAATTTAGGGAGACAATGTTATGCTGTCTTTTTGCCTTGTGTATGTTTATCTTTTTTTCGCTTTTGAATCAGTAGGCCTACCTGTTGAGTGTGAAACTACTCTCTGTCTGTCTGACTGTCTGGGCTGACTGGCTGTCTGTCTGTCTGTCTGTCTGTCTGTCTGTCTGTCTCTCTCTCTCTCTCTCTCTCTCTCTCTCTCTCTCTCTCTCCGCCTGCCAGTTTTGTCTCTCTGTCCGTCCGTCCACCTCTCCCTTCTCTCTCTCCCTCTCCTCTCTCTCCTCTCTCCTGCCTCCAGTCTCCCTGTCTCTCTCCGTCCGTCCACCTCGGTCTCTCCTCTCCGTCTCTCTCTCTCTCTCTCTCTCTCCTCTCTCTCTCTCTCTCTCTCTCTCTCTCTCGCTCTTTGCCTCTCCGGTGCTGCCAGTCTATCTCCCTGTCCGTCCGTCGTCGGTCCCCTCCTGTCTGTCTGTCCGTCCGTCCATCCATCCATCTGTTTGTCGGTCTTCTGTCTCCCCCCTCCTCCTCCCGTCTCTCTCTCTCTCTCTCTCTCTCTCTCTCTCTCTCTCTCTCTCTCTCTCTCTCTCTCTCTGCATCGCTTGTTCTCGCCCTCTCACTTTCATGCCTGTATATATTAGTGTGTTGGCTAATTCAACATGTGCACTTAACGGTAACAATGTATACACAACCAGGAAATCTCAGCTACTAATCAATTATCTTTGCCGAAGTATTCGCGTGGTCGTACATGAAGAGTATACACTGCGTTATGCTAACGATCAGCGAAATGGGAAACGGTAACTGCTAACAACAAACCGGTTTCCATGCTCATTACGAAACCGCAGCATTACGAAACCAGTCTCTCTCTCTCTCTCTCTCTCTCTCTCTCTCTCTCTCTCTCTCTCCTCTCTCCTCTCTCTCTCTCTCTTTCTCTCTCTCTCTCTCTCTCTCTCTCTGCTCTATTCTTGTCTTTCATTTTAAAGTCTGCATAATAGTGTTTGGCTAAGTCGATGTGAGCCCTACAAAACTGTATACCGGTTACATAGAAACCTGAATTCTCGGCTCAGTACTGGTCGACTGTTTTGGTGAAGTCATTTCAAATGTTCTAAGGGTCTTCCGGCCACCAATACCTCTTCCAAACAGTCTCACACGCATTAAATCAGTAGTGCATAGTATACTCTACAGCACAGCAAACTGGGACAACATGCGCGAGTACATGCTCACAACTACAGAGAGGTTTCCAGCACCGAAGGCACAGAAAGGAACAAGTTTAAATAAGCAATCCATGCCACCATGAAGACCAGTATACCAACAAAGAATAAAGAAAAAAGGAGTCTTATCGCTGGATCACCTGTAACATCAGAAAAGTAATAGCAAGACCGGACAGGCTGTACAAGTGGATAAAAAAGGTAGGAGGCAAGGACTGGATACCGAAATCAAGAATCTAGGCAGGACTATCCAGCGCGAATCACGACGCTCCTACTGGCGATATGTAGAGAACTTGTTCTTCCCCACTGCCCTTGAAGGGGACGTCAAGCCTAGTCAAAAAAGACTTTGGACTTACATCAAGCACACACGCTCCTCCAAACCCAGCATCCACCCTCCTTAAAGCAGGGTGCGCGCCTTGTCACTGATGCCAAACAAAAAGCTGAACTACTAAATGGCCAATTTAAAAAAAAAGCCTTCAGCCCAGGGGAAGACGTACACAGCAGACGAATTCAGAGCTAAGTGCAAGATGACGGAAGATCGAAGTCACTATCCAGACATCCAAGAGCCAACAATTCTCACACAGGGAATTGAAAAGTTGCTGGTGAATTTTAATCCAACTAAAGTTCCCGGTCCATACAACATCCCCCCCGTGTCTTGAAGGAATTAGCCAAAGAAGTTGCCCCCATCCACTATCTACTAATCGTCACTCCATTCTGGACAGGTCCCTGAAGACTGGAGAGAAGCCTGGTCACACCAGAGTATAAAAAAGGTGAGCACTATGACCCTTCCAAATACAGACCAGTCTCCCCCGTCAGCGTGCCCTGCAAAATATTTGAACGTGTCCTCGTCCACCACATAATGGAGCACCTTGAGACAAAGAACGTTCTGACTGCACGCAAACATGGGCTTTCACAAGAAACGCTCATATGAAACACAGCTTCTCATGTTCGTTGAAGAAGTCTCTCAACAGCCATGACAAAAGATGTGGTCATCATGGACTTTGCATAGGCGTCCGACCGGGTCAACTACAGTTTATTAATCCACAAGCTTGACCGTACAGCATATTGCGGTAACATCAAAGCATGATCAAGTCATTCCTGACAAACAGAAAAAAAAAAAAAACAGTGGTGGTAGAAGGAGCTACTTCAAGATACACGGATGTTAAAAGCAGAGTACCACAGGGATCAGTGCTGGGGCCATGTCTCCTCCTGGCGTACATTAACGATTTGTGAGACAGAATTAATTCCCACTCCAGATTCTTCGCTGATGACACAGCAGTCCAATGTCTTATCGCCAGTTGTCCACAAGATCGAGATGCACTCCAGGCGGACCTAAACAAGCTGGAAGACTGTGAAGATGAATGGGACATGGTCTTCACCCAGACGAGTGCAGCTATATACCCACGAAAGAAGTACACCCTGCATGGCCAAGTCCTGCAAACGGTCAACTCTGTGAAGTACCTGGGCGTGACTATCCAGAACGACCTTAGCTTGGGGGGGGGGGGGGGGGGGGGGGGGGGGGGGGGGGGG